>JAQGAK010001489.1:0-31495 GCA_034696945.1 Lipothrix lubbocki | reverse complement strand
CGCTGTTTGGGGTATTATTTAAAAAGAACCATCTATGTATTGATATCATCGGCGAAGCCGATGGCTTTTACGCTAGTTCTTTCCATATACGGATGTTAGTATGGCCAGTGTTACCTTAAATATAAGAGAGGTTATTTTTCTTAGAATAATAATCACCCCACCATCTGCTAAGTAAGTGCTTCCCTTTGACCTTTCCTTTAGCTAATATTCAAAGAATGTACTTAAACAGTACTTTAAACATCCAAACAGAATGACAAAGATTTTTAATACAATGGTCAGGTAAACGTCAGATGTCACAATATTATGGGATACGGCGTTATATACTAATCTACCTATGTATATACTAATAATCCCTTATCGAATTTACTCTGCTGTTTGTAGTATTTATCTATATTTTACTTTGTTTCAATCCGAGCATGCTAAATACAGATGAAATTTGACTTAGTCTAGAAACAATGTTGTATATTCTTCTAGTATTTGCTTAGCCTAACAAATGATAATTCGAACAATAAGTTCAGAATCAATAGAAACTAGATACTAACGCACTTTTTGTTTGCTTTAGTTCTGATGAAAGAAATTTGATACAATTTTATTTTGATTACATTCTCGATCTACATATTTGACTTTCTATTACCTATTTAATTTTAATAAACTGATTAGGTATTATATATCACATAATATTTTTAAACTGGGGCTATATGCTATTCAGACTGTACAAGTGTGACAATGACAATTCATGTCATGTCTCACGCTCACCATCAGCACATGATGTGTATATGACAAACAATCATACTATTATATTTCAATCCTGGGTTGTGGGAAACTATTGATTCACTTTACCCCAGAAACGACATCACTTATATAAAGTGTACATATACTTAGGTATACTACCCATTGTAACTTTAAGTGTCTTAAATTCTGAGCTATGAAAAGTAATTTAAATTGACATACCCAAGATATTACACCCTGTTTGTAATTATTGTCCTTTAAATCTAGATCTAATATTTTGCTTTAAAATATATAAATTACGTTTAAAGACCTTTGAGACGTTTATGCTAACAAATTTGAAATTTATAATCTCGTTAATTCCTGGTATTTACCAACAGACGCATAACTCACGGTGATATTTTTCAATGTCTCAGGCAGTCAGCCTGGTGGTAAAATAAACAAAAATGCTATGTTGCTCGAATCAACCACATGCCGCACGTCACTCCGAAATTGTTTCACGCTGTGGTCCCATCCTGTTGTTGGTCGTATGCAAAGTGTGTTCCAAAAGCGTGTAAAAACATTTATCCTCACGTCATAATTACACAGATTTATCGGAGGGCTCATGTCCAATGTCAATAATAATGGAAATTGCGTAGAAACTTGATCTATATAGCTCAATCGCTTGTTATATCCGATGAGGTCGTTTTCTTGTAATCTAATGGCAATACTAAGTGAATCGTGTCTCCCTTTGCGTAACGTACTTACCTAAGTATAAATGTACCACATATTACTATTATGATGGCTATGTAGTAAATATAATTATTTTGGGAGAGTGTTCATCCAGCTCTATATAAATATGTGCTCCTCATTTTCTATTAACATTAGATATGTAAGATGTGTAACTCTCCACATTTGATATTTGATACGACAAACTTTAATTCTCACTCATTCATTCTTCTAATTTCCTAATCAGTGGTACACAGTAGATTGTTATGACTACAGTAGGGAGTTTACATAAAGCAGTGTCGGTACTTATTAGTTAGAAGCTCCTAGAAGAAGTCATATACGCACATTCGTGTCAAGTCTCACGAACGAGGAAGTAGTGAATCTTCTTTAGACGCAACTGGAGAGTTCAGCTCCTGCCCGTTGTCAGATGCTTTGACAGGAAATATAATCCTGAGTAATATAATTAGTCAGTGTGAAACTTGAGGCAATCTGATTAGTCTGCATATTTGTCCAAGCATCGACAAAGTCTCAAAGGATATTAGGTTGAAAGCATTTTACAAGTCATTATTAATACGGACTCCGTTGTTTTTGTTGTATGTATTATATGTATTGCAGACATCTAAAAGTTATATTAACATACTTTTTACATGCGTTATACTCAGTGACAAAAGAGCACTTGCTTGGTAATTGACATTAGAACATGATTTTAGCATCCCGTAGCAATTTTAACGGAAAATATGTGGCTACTAAATAATTTGTACCGAGAGCTAATTTTAGATTTCAAGTGCCTGTACACAGTTTTTATCATCTGATGAATTTATAAACTTAGCAGTGCAACATTACCAATACGCAAGTATCCAATTATGTTGACGGTGTGAGAAGAAAAGCAAGTGTCCTAGAATAATATTTAAAAATATTTGCAGCTATAAACGAAATAACTTACCGTCAACGACGATCCCAAACCCTCAATTTTATTAGCCCATAAAAGGTTTAGGAGCATTGTGAGAGAGATGTTTTATTGGTTAAACCTGATACGCATCATAATAATAATAATTTATAAACAAGCACTGCGTGCTTAAAAATCTGCAAAATTGACAAAGTGTGGTTGCGATAAGTAATTCGGTGTATGTATTATTGTACAGTAGCCTCGGTTGAATTAACCAAATATTATTTTATACTTCATGATGTACATAAGTATTATAATTCCTGGATTTATTTTATGATTTCGTATGCTTAAACAATTTTTTGCATATTCTTGCAGAAGAATAATGAAGACAAGGGTCATTGTTCAGAAGTTATTCCTCTTGAGCATGTATGCTCTTGTGGGGATTCGGTGCACAGAAGCCAAGTCTTTACATGGGGCAACTGCGAAGAACAAAACCTTGTCTAATGTATATGTGGAAAAAGGTAAAGGAGTAGATCACTTAATTTTATCATTTATGTATATCAGTATACGGATGAAAAATAAATTTTAAAAAAGGAAACCGATTTCACAAATAGCGATATATATCCTTTTTATGGTAATGACTTGTAGATAAATCTACAATTGAATGCACTGGCTACAAATTCAACAAAGAATCCGTCTCTTTTTCGGCAAATCTCTGATGATGGTGTACTATAACTTCTTATTAAACATCTTACAAAATGTTTATTGATTATTACGTCTTTCAGGTCCACCCTTGCTAGCCGACGAAGCTGGTACTAAAATTAATGTTGTGACTCGGGTCAGGGGTAATGCGGAGTTGGATTGTCCTTTGATAGGGCATCCGAAGGCTATGTACGAATGGTACAGGGTAAGCTCAAAGATTTTATTTTGCCATTTTACCCATTAAATCCTATAGGTTTTCCAAGCCATCGAATCTTTATCTTGCATTCCACGCGAACACACCGCATTCCTCTTTACACACAGTTTAGCCCGTTCATAAAGACTTTAGGTACATAGAGCCATGCCGACAGTAGTTGTCGGTCATAACAGAAATAAATAACCATTACTATTATTCCATTTATGAATACAATCAAGATGGACTCGACAGAAAAGGCGTATCTGATGTTTCGGTCGAAGCCACTTTGTGATAAATTGACTGCACTTTTACAGAACGACTACTTACATAGTATCATAATACACTTAATACCAGAAACTTTCAGTTTTCAGTAGGAATCAAAAATTGATATCAATAAAATTTTATTCATAATTTGAACACGTGTCTATGGATTCGGCTCACCTATACATATTATTTTGACGGATTTTTAAGTGTCAGTAAAAGCACAAAGAACGCTGCACATTGTCATTGCTGCATTTGCTGTCGCTCGTAAAATTGCACATTAACTGTCGAGAAATGGGCGTTTGATACTGAAACCGTCGGTAGGAGAGATTCCAGGGTATGGATGTGAAAAAAATAGAACCCGGATCTAAACCTTGTTTACTTGAGCGGATGCAATAGAAAAATCTCTCACTCGTAAAAATCTCTGTGTATTGGACGCTAGAATTCTTTTGAATTTGTTTTCATTGGAAGCAATGCAACTGGCTTTGAAATTCTATTATATTTTGATGAATTGTATTTTACACTTATGTTCACACAAGAGGAACCTTCTAAGTACGAGACGTTAAAAATCATAATTAAAGAAACTGATTAGTAGTTACCATAATATGTTTTATGTATATTGAAACAATGGGTTGAGCATTTTCTCTTTACTTTTTTCAGGGTCCAGAAAGAATTGCTGAGAATTGGGACCGATTTGACGTAATTGATGGTAAACTAATCATTCGATCAGTCGTCCACGAAGACAGTGGGAACTATACTTGCCGTGCAATAAATGGATTCGGATTCATTAGCTTCTCTACTCAACTCACTGTCGAAGGTAAAAATATAAACCGATAAGAACATATATATACTAATGGTTCATACAAATAGAATTCATCTAAAAGTACAATCCTTAATAAAGACTGAATTTTCTGATACGAATATTAAAATGGAATCTTGCATGAAAAACGCGTCGATCTATGTCTGAAAATCTATATACTTATATATATTTAGATCTGAATCTATAAATTAAGTGGTTTTATAGCTTAAGACGCTCACTACTGACTTTGGTACAATTTTAGGTGACGATCCACAAAAAGACAATTTTTTGAAATCGCCAACTAGCAAACGCAGTAATGTCAACGAAACGATAGCGGATATCATACGGGAAAACTTACCACCCTCCGACAAGATTCTAACTGAACCTCGAGGAAAAACTCTACAACTAAAATGTGAATCTAAAGGATATCCAAAGCCAAACGTTACTTGGTATAAAGTAAGTTCAACATAGCTCTAATGGCTTGCACATCGCTTTCAGTTACCAGTTTGAAGAAGATCGTAACCCCTCATAAAACTGTCTCACCTAATCATGTTAATGTTATGTAGGACTCGAAAAATGTAACCAGCTCGAAGGATGAAGTAGCAACCTTAAAGCTGTTTAATATTACCGAGAGGGACAATGGAAGATACAGGTGCGAATCATGGAATAAGATGGGCTCATCCGTCTATGAAGTTGTGCTTCGAGTCACAGGTACATGATTGCGACCGCCATTAAATGTAGTTTTAATTGATATAAAATATTAGAAAGGTTAAGTGAAAGGCCAGTGAGTAAAATAGTGAGAAAGGTTTATTTTTTTCTTCCACTACAGTTACGTTATCCTGTGGTTAAGGTACTTTTAACTTATGCAATATCTAAAGAATATCTTAAGTGCAGCTTAAGCTTTATTGGAGTCATGAGAGGAAAGATTACACGGGTATAAGGAGGCTCTTCAGATCGACCAAATTTGTAGATGCATATTTACTCTTCAATAAATAGTGAATGAATCCCTTACATTTGAAGAAGTAGCATGTAGCATCCAAATGTTGAGGGGGAGAAAACTGTGAGCAGGAGAGAGTAGACGACGTTGATCCCTGTTGTTTGGCTATTTGCTGGAATGAGAGAAACCGAAGGTTTCGAGAAGGAAGTACATTAATAATGATAGCAGTGTCTAAGTCACAATGTAATCGTGAGGTAGTTTTCCGGTGGACGTTTTGTCAGACTTACTTTTCCTTCATTGTGGATGTTACTGCATGTCGGTCTTGCGTCTCCAGAGGCCAAGATGTATAAAGACGAGGGAAACGTATCAACGAAGGAGACAGACTAGGGGAGCGAGTAGAAAGCGATTCGAGGGTAAAGGTTTGCTGTATCCTTAGTTGTATGGAACCGCAGAGAGAAAGAGAAGCAGGGAATGAGGAGTAGAGATAGAATGGGAAAGTAATTGAATTGTTGTTATTTGATGTATTTAGAAGCATGGCAGGAAGCTGCTGAGATCTTGGAGTTGACTCCAAGCAATTTGACTCTTTATCCGGGTCAGAGTGGAAGTATTACCTGTTTGGCTCGATTAGAGGGTGCTACCCTTCCTCTAATGGTTTGGGTAAAGATAGTCGACGGAACTACAGAGAACGATAGCACGGATAAACCTCTATTTCATGAGGGATTTTACTATGAGGTATGAACTACGAAATCGCACATGAAGTTTCCTTGACCTCTTGTCATTGAGTGATGGATGATTTTTCTCTCGTTTCCCTTACTCTGCTTCTTGGCTCATTTTTTTCCTTTTCCCCATTACAAACACTGTATAAATTCCTTCGAAGTAATTTCTCCTGCTCAATTTTTCCCTTCATTTTTTTTCTTGCGCTACCCTCTTTTATAACACAAATATCGTTGGGGAAAATATTAGTTTGTTGTGGGTGCAAATGAAACGAGGGGAAACGAGACGACTATGTGAGCAAGTGTTAGTAATCCCCAATAATATTTTTTTTCGCAGGTATTGAACAAGACGGAAATGCAGGGAAAAAGTAAAAATACATACCTCAGTGTTCTACCCATTAATAATGCCACAGTAGCTGATGCTGGGACTTACTGTTGTGCAGTCATTGGCCCTATGGGCTTTAATCTTAGCAGAGCCCAAGTCATCATTGAGACGGGTAAGTTTTGTGGATTGTAATGTACGACTCGGACTAGAAGTACTTATGTAATGTATTGAGAAGCACTCAACATGCTGTTACCTTCAAATCCAAGCTACTTTCGTATGATTTACTGGATGCTTGATAAGTCTAAAAGATCTTAATTCCACAGTACTAAATCTTTTCATTATTGTTCGTTTTTGACTGAATAGATCCTCAACATGTCCAGATCGATATGGACAAACGTAAATCAGCAACGGTGCAACGAGCTATTCTATGGGCATTTGCGTTTCTTATTCTCGTCGTCCTCATGGTGGTTTGCTTCAGTAAATTGTATGGATGCCGTGGTCCGCTGAAGAATTCAACTGGAACTCCGGTTAAAAAGCTGCCCACAGTACCGAAACCAGTGGCGAGCAAAGCTCAAGTGCCAAAACGATCTCCGGGTGAAACGTTGAGTACAACGTTAACTCAGACTCATAATGACGTCCTACAACCTCTCGTCGATGGACATAACAGTAGGACAACGTCGACTTCACCCTCGGCATCAAGACGTCAGGGAGGAGGAACTAATGGAAGACAGAAGATATGTTTGAGTGGAAACATGCACGTCTCCGTGACCAGTAGTTTTAGCAATAACAGTAATAGTGCCATTGTCGAATCCGACACATCTTCAGCCAGAAATGTTAATTACGTGGAATCGAATGACTGCGCTGGAATGTATTTCGTCAACGATGTGGACACTATGCCTTTCAGTAATAGCATGCTAACCAGCGGTAAAGTGCACCGTAGTCGAGATAGAAACCACCGAGATCGAGATAAATATCGACAAAGATGGTCAAGAACCCATGCTTCGAATGAAATTCATCACGGTTCACCAATATCTGCGACACACCTTCCCGTCCCTGCTCCATCCTGCGAATCATTATTTTCAGAAGACTCCGGTAACTCCGTACTGCACTACTACTATGAACCACGGAGGCATCACCACCATCATTACTATCACCATTCACACAAATGTCCGAAGAATGTGTCACCCACACACCTCAGTAAATGTCTAGTGTCGAACAATTAAGTGGTCCCTCACATTTGAAACTAGATCACGTTTACTTTTCTCACCGGTCGTCATGCGATTGTTCATTTACATAAGTACTACATAAGATAACTATTCGTAGTAAGCATGTACGTGTGTAGCAGCATTAAGTAGTATATAATACCTAGTGTGAATGTTTATGAAGTCAAAGGCGTTTTAAGACATGGTATTTTTCGGTTCATTCGTGCTACATATTGTTTCTGTTCGATTGTCAAGTAAAATAATGGTATATTCCTTAACACAACTCATGTAAATAGAAATGACTGCTAGTATTTCTTTAATGGTTTTATATGTTATAGTATTTTGTATATAAGAATGTATGTATTCGATTTAGTGAGATCGCGGTTACATGGACGGATCGATAAATTATGAACTAGTTAAATATATTTAATATTTTCTGACATATTTTTGTACACAGTCTATGTGGCGTGAAAGTAGTTAGTATAGATTTATGCTTATGATCACGTTTTCTAATCTTGTGTGCCATGCAAAATATTAAAATAGCTCATCGCTGACTCGTAGCAGTACTGATAGAATCGTAAATATGTTTAGCAAAGGTAATACAGTGTGTATGTATGAAGTGTAATTATTCAAGACACTTACTAGTCTTTTGTGCGATTAAAGAGAATTCGTTCATTGCGCGAATAATTTTTTATATTAAAACTTTGCGCTTACAGTCCAAGTTCTCCCTGAATTTGCATTTCATTGATAAGTTCTGTATCGTATGTATTTTGAATTTTTAATACGCCTGTTGACACTTTTTAGCGTTTATTCTCAAGTTAATAATCCTAATGAACTTTCATCTGTTCGATGATTACTCTTGACAGGTAATGCAAATGAAATTCTTTATTGTTTGAGAGAGAAATATTGTCGAGTCTTCATATTAACTCTTTCAAGTATCTATAGACTATGTTAGAAAGGATGATTCAGCCATCTGTATATGAATCCCTTCTTATGACTTTCCTGGTAGTTGAAATCCAATTTAGGGTGTATTGTTTGCCGTGATATCTTTAAGTTGAGGATCTGTACCTACCCAGTGGACACAATGGAACTGACAGTCCTGCAACAGAGGAGATAGAAGATGAGAGAAAACATATGAGTGAAAGAGGATTTCCTTGCCTCCGGCTCGTCATACATGTGCATAAAGCTTTGCCCTTCATTACATCCTGCATTATGATTGCAATAAGTAGATATTCCTTTTAACGCACGGAATTGCAAAGCTACCAGCTTAGGGTCCATTTCTCCGTTGTATTTGTATACCACTGTTCCATCAAGTATGAAAGTCATCATTGGAAGAACAGGATTTGAGCTACCGGTCGCTTGTGGAAGTATTTATCGTGGTGGCCAATACGCTATGTATTTTGCTTTTGTGTGCAGGACCAAAGGAACAAATGGACTGGCTGAAGCTCCATGGACGACAGACTACAAAGATGACACATTCAATAAAACTCCAATTCAGATCGTTAATGAACAAACACGAACGTCTTTTATCTCCTCTCGTCCATGTGCACTTCATTCATTTTATACCTGATACCAGCAGGATGAATCCAATCTTATCCCTATCAATCAATAAAAGTATTTCATAGGAATCTGTTTACAGGCCAGATTCACCAATCTTGCATAAGCAAAGTTTTGCCGATTTTGTTGCATAGAAAGGTCTTTGTAATGCAACTTTGAATCTTTTCATTTACGAGAGCAGTCAAGTGGAGCACAGTTTTTTACAGAATCCCCCAATCGACACAGCTTTTATTCTTGCTACAGACCACCAATTAAACATTCAATTAATATCATAATTTCAAAGGTACTGTAAAATCATGCCCAACAGATGATCTGGTTATGATTCTTTGAGTATCAACTTCAAACGACTTTATATTTTCTATACTAATCTACTTCAGATTTCCATCCAAAGGAATAGTAGTTCTATAGAACATAAATATGGATTTTACTCATTTTACATTATTCATATTGGATTTCTTGGAAAATGGTGTGCAGTGGGTACGGTGATACAGACTACAAAGAGATGTTTTAATGCCTTATTAAAAGGTACCTTATTATATTATACTTGGTTGACTCATACCCATATTCCTCGACTGTGCATGTACCTGTATATATATATATAAGTATAGATGAATACATTCGTACTAAACACTGTCAGTATAGAAGTCCTTACACTAATCCTATTTGATTCAACCTTCCGAGTCCATGGCAGTCGATAATTACATTAGTTATTCGAATTAAATCCCTATTCGTTATCGTCTCATTGGAAAAGGATAATGCGGGCTTGAGTGTATAAGTTCCATGTACGTGTATAGATATACAGACACATGAGTCTAATAGTAGCCTTCCAGTTCTCATGTCCGTTCATTTATCAAGTAACGTGTGGGACTATTATAATAGAAGTTATTTTTGGTCATTTGACAGGATCCCCCACCTAGAATTTCCTCTTTACAAGCTACCTCAGTACACCAAATCCTCATCCGCGTTAATTATTTGTAGTCCGCGGAGGGTTGATTCAGCGTCAGATTTGTACAGCGGTATAGATGTTCTTAAACATGTGAGTAGCAATACTGGATACAATTTCAATCTCGTTGCTCTCCTCTCCAGCTAATTTGACTGGAAAGTGACTGCATTAAATTGTATTAAATCGAGCGGTTTGTAGGCTTTGCACATATGGAGGCCACTGATATCCGCTGCCTTTATTTGCCGGACATTCGGCAGATAATTAATACAGCAAATTCGCATTACTGATACAGGAGTGTACCCAAAATTAACTTTGACCACGTGTCACCAGCAAGCACTCAGCAGCAGTAAGACTTCAATTTTCTACACCGCTGCTGGATCCAATGCAAAGTTTACTATACTATGCAATTATATACAGATACATACATACATGTATATGATTTGTTTGAGACATTGTCAATATGAAACTGCTCCAGCGTTGCTGTTGAGGTAGTAAGTTTCCTGCTGTAGCTATATAGCTGTTCACACAAAATTGTTGAATAATAGATTTTATGCATGAGTTTGCCCCTGGTGATATTGTTTGTGACTTATACTTTGAAAGTATTATGCAAAGCTAAACTTCCGGGTGAAAATGCATGGAAATATAGTTTAGTAAAGTTGGAAGAATGTTATGATAAATAGAACGCTGTCACCATATCTATTTGTAAAATGTCAGTGATCTTGCGTCACCGTTGAAACCAGCATGATTACACATTTGATGGAATTCCATTAAATTCGATGAAATCATTGGAGATGACAAAAGAAGACTGACGGTATTCTTGATGGAATGTCTATCTTGGCCCGTATACATCCATAATACATGAAGGGTGAAGATGTAGTAATTTGATTGCGGACAGAGAGGAAGCTGTGCCGAACTTTATATTTGAGACTGTCCCAGTGGGCCACATCACTCAACTAAACCCATTCTGCTAAAATACTTTGCGTGTTCACCCAAACAGTGGGACCGAGAAAACCATTTGTAATTCTTTCACAAGTGACAGGCTGTCCCGGCTTAGCTCCTACGTATATCAGTGTATGGAAATTCTCCAGTTGAACAGCTCAACTTTCCTTAAGTTCGCCAATTGAACAAATAGTCAGTCTCATCCTGAATAAAAAACCACCCCTTGATGTGGTTTCTCATTGTAATAAGTCTGTACTCTCAAGCTTTATACATAATGCTGATGCTGATGGTATACAAATATGTTTACTTTATTCAAGTATTTATCCATATATATATATCCTTCCAGCCTGCATACGGTTTGGCATATGGTGTGAACAGATGCAGGGATATTCTGTGCAGGAAATTACAGACCGGGACACGAGAGAATTGATAAGTAACCATTGATTTTTATTTAGAATGCAGGTCATAAATACATAGATACAATGGGTCTGGTTTTACATTATCCAACCGATGGGTATTTAATTTACGATCGCAGCACATTTGTATAGGGACATTTCAGGAATAATCAACAGACATTTACAGGTATAAGTATACACACTTGCACATTGATTGTGTTTATTTACATATCCATACTGTAGTATTTCATCCTATCTTCCTATCATACCTACTTACTATTAACAGTCACTAGTGTTCTCTGGCAATAATCGGCTTAAAGGGTATTATTAAATAATGAATAATTTTATTACTTGAGTACTATCCGGAACGAATTATTAAGCAGAGATTTCTGTCAGAACTACCAACTAGATATATTAATGCAGATCTATATAGCAATGAGTAATGCCTAGAATATAAGATCAGCCAACGTATTACACAACGATCCGTATAATATCCAACTACAGCCAAGTATAAAAGTTGTTATCATTAATTACATCAATAATAAATACAAACAATAATTCCACGAGGACAATAAACTTAAAAACGATCTTACGTAAGTAAGAGCGCAAGTACAAAGAGTCAAGTTCTTAACGATTATTATTTTAAAGTACATTATATATAAAAAATTACAAACAAGTAAGTAGGTAACGATATTATTGTAATATTATTATAGCTACATACATGCAATATTCTTAAAACACATTTAGCACATTTAAAATTCGGATTGGAGTTTTTATTCAGGGTTACAAGTGAGAGTTATAAAATAATTGTAAACATTTGTACGCATAAAAAACGATGAGGTTCCAAAACGTATATGTATACTGTTACGCTTACATAACAAGACAAGTCAATCAATTTGTATGCATGAATGTATTTCAGTGTATTTCAGCAGCTTTCCAAAGCTACGAAACTACGAAATAAGATGGCAAAATAAGCACTATGTTACATCCAATGCGCTTCGCATGATTTACTACACTTTACAGTCTTATTTGCTGACTGCGAGAATTTTTCCTGTCCGAAGAAGCATCGCTGCCCCCAGAACTACCCCAATGTTCCATTTGCCGATGATTTGGAAATTCAGTTCTGTAGGTTGCACTTTGCCTGGAGTCCCTAGAGTCTGAGGAGGATGCTGTCTGAGTCAGCAATGGCTGAGTTAGCAACCCTATACGGTTACACAAACACAGATATGAATACATAAAGCATTATTTTTCAGGTACAAACAAAAAACAAATTCAACAAAGGCTCGTCAGTTAGTGTCACTTATTATAAACTTAAATTTTTGAATTTTCAACCTTGATTATTGTAACTGGTTCGGTCACGTGAAGTCGGTGGGAAATTCGGTCGAGACGGGAGAGGAGGCCCTCGAGAGGACGCAATGCCAAAAGTTGTATGGAGTGGTGGCGGTCCGTTGTCACATATTGGAACGCTGGCATATGCTGAATTATTTGGATGACTGGAGGTTTTGACTATTGGTACTGGAGGCTCCTTGCAAAAGTACTGTTGGTTGCCGAAATGGGAAGGGATGCTTCGGGCAGCCGACTGATGATGGGGTCGAGCTTTGTAGAAGGGTAGGGACGATGCACTTTGATGGTGGTGATGATGACTATGTTCATGAATTACATCACGCGGAGTTGCATATGTTGCGGCAGTGGTAACTGTAAGGTTTTGAGTGCCTCCAGAGTCTCCACTGTGACCTCGGCGGACCCAGCAAATGACTAGAGCCAGGGCGGTAAAGAGAATGACCAGTGTTGCTGGAATGGCAAACAGAGCACCGATGGGCAAGAATGCTTCATTCTCGGGAGCTGCACAAACCACACAATAATAAATGTTTTGATAACATATACTTTACTGATAATCTGAGAATCAAACAATACCCAATGTCACCACTTCATTAAAACGTTATATACCATGCATCTGTATTTATTTTTGTACATTTAGAATAAATTTTGATTATTATATGTATAACAGAATTCATGTGAAAATAAGAATGATAGAGTGGATTCAAAAACTTGTTCCATTATAAACTGAGGGTTCAACTGACACTCAGAACATTTCCCAGGAACCTGATAAAGTAGGATAAAATGCAAGGCATGTCAAGAGAGGGTTGGGAAACATAAAATTCACTTCCAACTATTTCTACTTAGTGCCAGATTTTGAGCTCCCCCATTATAACCACCACTAATTCTTCAAGGAAAAACTAAACGGAGTTGACGCAGGCTGCATTTTAGTTTGAATGTACATATATGTAGTAGTATACTACTCGTTCATACATGAAACGCTTATAATCGCCGAGGTAATAAACTTGAAAGAGCTGGAGAAAATACAACCTAAACCTAGTTACATTTAATCTGGAAAGTGCGATGTCAATTAGCTATGGTGACTATTTCTCTGGTGTACAGAATTCAAGTCGACACATTACATTCTAACGAGGAAGGTTTAAAGAAAACATCTAAATGTACTTACGGGGCACTATACTAAGAAAGGACGTGAGAATGCCGTAACCCTCTGTATTGGTCGCGAGACAGATGTAAGCGCCTGAGTCTCGACTATCCGTTCTCAAAGTAAGCTCGCTTACGTAGGATCCGTTCCGCATTTGAGTCACTGGACTGGTTGTACTTGTACTGATAAGCTCATATCTTCCTCCAGGGACATGCTGCAAGTAAAAACGATCATAAGACATTTTACGGGAAATGCGATACATACAAGTGACGAGAATAAACTAAAACTAATAAGTTGATTCTAAAAAATATTTTATTATGTCAAAGGTTACATGGGTCTAAAGATAAGAAAATTGTCAAACAAGACAACTTCTTCTATCAACCATGTTTCTTAACACTTGACTGGACATGCACTGAAAAATATCGTGCATTCGAGTGTAATTACTTTCACGCCCCTGACTCTTAATTTTGCTGAGTGAGGTAGCACAGTTACGCTCAACGTTGTACCAACAAACAGTTGTAATTAAGATATGGTCTTTCAAAAACTACATTTTATCAGTAGTTGTCTCAAATGTCAAAATATCAATAATGCTTTCAAGTGCTATCCATACTTGTGCTGTCAAGAATAAAAAAGAATTGTCTGGAATTAATCACTGAACAAAAGACACCACTTCCACCCTTCTCAAACTTGCACGTTCATCAAAAGAGTGTAAAATTTGACGTTGCATGTTCACAAACAATACCGTAAAATTAATTTGAAGACAAATCAGACACTATTACTAACCTTCTTCAATGCTTCATCGGCGCCCAGTGTCCTGTTTTTACTGTAAGCCTCGTCCAGTGCACGTAGCCATTGAACCTTAGGCACGGTGTCGCTGTTTATGTAACATCGAAAATTGATGAGGCGTCCTTGCACCACTGTTAAATTTGATGGCTCCAGCGAAAATATGACAGGGCCACGTGGGGCTCCCATCCCACTCTCTGCAAGTACACAAGTAAGTTAAATTAACATTTAAAGATTCATAGAACTGTAACTCCTATGCGGTAACATATTAGTACTCCATAAAAACGTTTATCCTAACTACAACAATACATGGCCAAAGTGTTGTTGTTTTGTCACCATGCAAGAAACAAAATGTGACACATCATATTAAACGAAAGTAGAAATCCGCATGCAAGTCTAAATTGGTAAGCTTAGTTGAAGGTATCTACTATTTGTCAACAGAAATAAAAAAAAATGTTTGAAAAAAATGCCCCAAATATGGCTTCATACGGTTTCCAGACAGGCACTCACCGACAACTTCCACAATGAAGGAGGCATTCGTTTGACCATACTCATTGACGGCTATACAATAGTAAGTCCCACTGTCTTCAGAGTTGATAGACGTCAAGTCCAATTGTTGTGATCCGCTCACTTTGTGCTGCTGGACCCCATCCTGAAATGACAAAACGACACAGTGTCCGGCCATCAAAAGGAGCCCCAGTGAGTTCAAAATCACAATGATTATTCATAGGTGACCTTATAAGGTAGTCAATTTTTAATGTGACTTTCTATGTCCCTTTTACACGTCCGATGTTTACGCCGATTTATTAAAACACTATGAATCTCATAATATACTATGAAGTATATACTTGAAAGTGAAAAACTCCCACAGCATGAAATGAAAGTTTGTAGTGAGAAATTGTATGTTTAATAAAGCATCACATTTCAAGTAATATAACTCCTACGTCGCAAATCTCTTGTAGCACTTCGACAACACAGATCCTGTGTGCGCTCCTTAATTGTGTATAGCGCAGTGTTGGAGATTCCAAAAAAATGCAATAAAGTCATACCTTAATTTTGTACCAAGAAACCAGAGGAAGCGGCTGTCCTTCAACTTTGCAGAACAGACTGACGGATGCTCCTTTCTGTGCTCTAAACGTAGATCCACTTGCAGGTCGACTCATATCAACAATTCTGGGCACTAACGTAAGCATGTCATCGGGCTCATTTTTGTTCTCATCTCCAGTGTCATCCGTATCCACCCCACCAACAATGTTGCCGCTGTCATCTAAGTAAAAAGAAAGGGGAAATAAATTCCAATAAGAAAAAACTCAAGATTTAAAATTCCACACATTCTCAATCAAAACCAAGGGTGCAGTTCTCATGCGAATGATCTATAGCTCTACTTCGTATGTACCTACAGTAAATTTTCCAATGCAAACTTTTCCTAAATTGTGTACATTCTGTGTATCAATCTATGTTGTATCCAGTACAATCTCCAGTTTCAAAAAGTTTATTGCAACCCTCGGAACCTTCTGTGAATTTCGCTTTTGATTAGTTCTTTTCCTATTGTCTGTGTATGTATTTCAAATACACATGCATGATTGGAAGTGAGATCAAGAGATTTATTCAGCCCCTCTGTATATGTATGAGTTCACGGTGACTGACGATGATGTGAAAATTGTCTCTCCTTTATGATTCAGTTCCAGGAAGCGGGAAGAATGTCCTCGCACACACGATTGTCTAGCTAGTTTGACACCCAGCACTCCCAATTCAAGTCTGTCAACGTCATCACTGATATCGGATCAAAATATCGCATATCACATGTCCAACGCAACTACTTCAGCTAACCCTTTAAAGTAAAACCCAATTATACATGCCTCAGAGCACATCATCAGATAACTTGAAAACGAGTTAAATTCTAATCGCCTCCATATCATCTCCTATTTTCCATTTATTATTGGATGCTAAAGCTACCCATCACCTTACTTTGCAAAACATATTATTCTGTCTGATATTTTCAATGCTCCTTGAAGCTTTTAAGTTCATTTAAAAAAATGGCTGCGGAGTACTCAAATTTTGGCTTGGCTGAACAGACCATGATAGCATTACATATGATTTTGATTATAATTATCGGAGACTGAGTGAGAATTTTACCGAATCGGTAGCTTATTGTTAGTACACCGGCACAACTTTCACTACACAATACCATTCAATATACAACGGAAAGGTCCTAAGAATTCATGGTGTTGATAAATTCATCGAAACTATGAGATTCTTTCAGGAACAATACATTTCATTGAGATGGAACAAAACATGTGCGGGCTAAGCCCTTTTATGCCTCGCAACCATCTTATTGGACCTTTAAAAAACATTTCACCAACTAACGCTCATCTAGAAAAAATCATTTCTCCATGGGTATTGCTCAACCCTGAAAAAAATCATCTCCACTTAGTATAGAGCATCTCGAAAATTCATCTTCACTTGGTATTGCACAACTCAAAATCAAAATAATCCCTTGCTATTGCACATCTTCAAAGACATTGGCTTTACCAGCTATTGCACATCTTAAAAAGAATCATGTTCGCCAGCTTGGGTATAAACAATGGAGGCACTCGTATCTCGGTCGACTGAACAAAGCAAAGGGATGTACAGCAGAGGAAAAATGAATTATATCCAGGCGAAGTAAACTACACAATATGACCTCAATCTGGTGAATTGAATTCTCTCATAAATTGTCACGGGTTGACTTGACTTGTCGCCACACTTGGCATGAGTTAATAGTCTGAAGAGATGAGAATAGAAATGAATTGATCCACGATCCCCAAAATAACTTCACGTCTAATTTGGTCAGATTTATTAAAGATAATTCTTCCTCCCCTGTTTTTCTAGCCTTCTCCTCTCCTCAATTTCACTTTCTTCCTCTGAATTTCCTTATCACCACATCACCGAATGCCTGTTGGATACTGCAAGCCCATTGTTCCCAAATGTTGTAATCTTGCATGAATGGATTTGGAGAAGTAATAGTGGTAGTTGCGTCTCGTGGAGCTTCTTGCCCTTCTCTGCATCCTTTATAATAGTAAATGCAGGACTGTCATCATAACACGCTTCTCCCCAACGCACCCAACATTACAGTCGAATTTACGCAAAATCAGGATGCGAATTTGAGAAGAGGATCTCATATCTTTATTATACACTTACTGATAACAACCCCACTATTTTTCTGACGGACCACTCCAAAAATTGTTTCCTAGGAAGATAATTTTCTATAGCTGCTATCTGGAATTTCTTGACTCTGCTTTTGTTCACTGACGTTGTTGTTGTGAGAGAATGTTGGTGATACTTTTGGCCATACATTTTAACCATTATGGCTCACTGCCTTTGTAAACATATTATACTTCTGGGGAGCACAAAGGTGGTTTTTAGCTATGGAGCATGATATTATGCTGCCATCACAAGCCCTCCTTTTAATGTTTAGCAGGTCCAGAACATCTATAGTATAAGCCATCTTACGTGTTCCAGTTAAGGAGAGTGGAGTACAAAAGATGCGGACGTGTAATAAGGAATGTAACAAGAAAACATTAGACGACATGAGGCTTCTGGACGTGTGAGTGCATATGCACGGAATTAAGCCAGAGCGTGAGAAGTCTTGGAAGAATGAACACGCCATAATAATTGAACGATTTATTGCTACCATCAAAGGGAAGTCAGCAGCTAGACACAAATTCATTTCGTATCTCAAGTTCAGACAAACATATATAGCTACCCCTGTTTTGCAAGCTGCAGTAACAGTAACAATCCTCGTTCAATTTTCTCCTTCCTAGTACTATGTATACTATATGCAACAATATACTTGTACTATATGTTACTGCCTCATAGTTTCCAGTGTATAAAACATTGCATAATATCAAGTCCAATAAACGGCATCACGTCGCAGTCAACACACCGAGAAATTTAAGTAAGACAGAGTGCGTGCATCTCCATCCACGTACATAGCTTTTGCCGTTCCACACTGTGTACATACGTAATTATAAAACCCTGGAAATTCCTACTTTTTACGCAATAAACAGTTCCACAAGTATCTTCCATCTGTATCTATGTATGTGTGTGATTTACATTACGTGTGTGAATTGCATTACGTGAGTCTCCTGAAACGGGATTTCCATTCGTATTCCCAAAAACTAGAAATTCTTCAACACCGGAACCAGTATCGTGGCGAAATTTCATCCTATTATATAAATTTCATCACAGCTAAAACTTTTCTTCTGGTTTTTGCTATTGTAAATACAGGAGTTGAAATTATTACATCCTCTCCTCTCCCGGCACGACAACTCCTTCTGCACAGATAAAACAATAATTTCCATTCCTCTCGGCGTATCTAAAACTGCTATGTAGCTATACGACTCCTCGCAAGACTTATTGCACTTATTTAATCATTTTTACTCTGGAAGCCATAATTGTTTTATGTTCATTTTCCTGGAAGTCTCACAGAATAAGCAATTAAAGTTGCTGCGGTGGCTGGAATTTCACTAGATTTACGCGAATTATACCATATAAGCACTGCCTGTTTTCACTCCGGTCGTGTGTAGTTTGACAGACAGCGGCATAAACGACCGCCTTGAAAATTCTATATTATCCTGAAAAAAACTGTATATATTTTCTACATTCTAATGATTATATGTGGTAATGGTAAGCACGGTACTGTCTAACCAATTTTGTATTTTCGTTGGCATTGTGACGAGTTTTTTGAAAGAAGTTACATAGCAATGCCATACATGAAATGGTCTGAAACTGAGCTTTTTAATTTTCATGCCATTCTTTCTGGCGTTAACAAGTTATAATAATGCAAATGGTTATTATTCCCGCATGTGAGCATCCAACAGAGTGTGCAAATACATCCCGAAATATCTTAACAATCATCCCTATTCAATTTTAAATATTAAATTCCACTTCAACTTCGACATTTTTTGTTCATGGGAAAAGTATTTTCGAAATATTTTTAATAATGTGGTCAAATAACATAATCGTGTGCATATTTCAAGAACAAGGGTTAGTATTTCATCGAAATGCTTTAGTTGACGACTTATATATTACACCAATAGAACGCAAGGATGGCTGGTTGCACAGACAAAGCGAAGAATCATCAGCATGCATGTCCTCTGGATATTTCTCATATGCACGAATAATAAGAAACAGAGCCTGTTTAACAAGTTGTATGCAGGCTCCCATGTGCAAGGGAGGATGTATCAGGAATCCTGCAAACCCGTCAATATTTCCGAATGTCACATGCTATAGTAGAAAGTTCAAAGTAAAAGTAAGTGGGGGTGAAATGACGTCTGGAAAATTGAATAAAATACCCTGGAGCTGTACTGTTCTTTTCAAAGGGGAAATTCCAGGATTTTTTTATCCGTTTTCTTCGGTAAAAACTATGGATGCTGTGTACAGAATCCCGTCAATTCCCCCTCTCACACTGCTCCTTCCTTCCATTTTGATTACGACTAACAAGGTGGCAGAAATGTAAGGGATGCAATGCAAACTCCGACTTTCTCTGCATCAGGGACGTATTCCCTCCAACTTATTTATGCAACAAAACCAAAGAGAACTGAAGATCCTGGAAATCATTACTATACAACCTAAACACACTAACGATACTACAGAAAACATTAAAACACCTAAAACAGCGGAGCAACTTGCTTGCTGTAAACGAGAAAGTTTAAAAAATAAATAACAAAATACCCTCGAGTCATGCGGATGTAAAAGTAAAAAAATTGCTGAACTGTGGGAAGTGAAGACATCAGTGATGTTTGTTGGAGGAAATTGCACAAGCGGTAAAAACATACAAAAGAGATGAAGATCTGTAGTAATATTCCCGGAATTAATTTAACATCAAGGAGGGTTCTTGATTTTCTAGTAGTAAAAACTTTCCGTATAGATATTGTTATGGAGTTATACATAGGAACACATACACACATGAACACATATATATTGAATACAACACAATTCTTGAAATGGAGTAAATACACACATATTTAGGTAATGGCATTAGTATATTTAAAAGAATGGGCATTTTCCACTAATAACATTATTACAAAAATTATTATTCTAGACCTTCTCATCACTTCCTCAACGTACTTTCCTTAACGACTCATATCTTGAGAGTGTTCAAAAGGAGGGAATATTTATGCAAAAAAAAATCCTGCCATGCACCAAAGTATCATCTTGTTAAACATTACGTAATCGACTTATAACCTTATACAAGTTGTACTCTTCACCTTCCATGGCTCCACGGTAATGAACGCAAAAAGGATCGTGTGCTACATGGAACACATCAACGCTCTTCACTCTCTCTCTCCTCTCGACGTGTTTGTTCATTCCATATTTGCATTTCTTATACACTATCATCTTATCTTTTTGGATTAAAAGCATAGAGGAAAAAGCCATGACTGGAGTCTCTTCCTCCACCTCCACCACTTTGAAGCTTTTCCTTGTAACTAAACCGGAGATGGAAATTCTGGAACTACTTACTCTCTCACATCCCATTATGCAATGTACATACGCTTGTATGAAGAGAGAAAGAAAGAGAGAGCTGGCAAAACAAAAGGTTGAGAGGAAGGAAAAGTCTGCATGAATATTTAAGAAGCTCTACACTCTCCCAACAAAATGTGCCACTACACAACTGTATATCAATGAACACTATAGAATATCAACGTACAGAGACCTGAGTTATGCTCATCCACTCCCTCCCCAAAGGCTACAGCCCTTCTTTATACTAACAATTTTCCTAATCCATAAAGGCGGGCGAAAAATTCACCTTTTTCAACTTTTGTGCAACCCGAAGGGATCCATTGGATAATAAAGGAACTACAGGAAAGAGAGCAAAGCTATCCGACACTCTTGCTCGCCGAATGTATGCAAGATGCACAACAATCATATGGAGAATTTTCTTGTTAAAAGCTATACATTAACTAACCACTAAAATTCATGGATTTAAATATCTTTTTCATCTATTTTATATTTCTACTTATTTTATAAAATGTTTAACCGTTCTGTAATACATATATCAAATATATTTAGGATTATTATACATGTATCTTTATAAGCTCTTGATCTTAAGAAAATATTTTGAGATCTCCAAACATACGTTTATATCCAATTGATATTACATGTTTACTGAAAAAACTTTAAGAATCCACGCAGAACTTGGAGGTCTTTTCCTGTGAGAATTCATATTTGTACAGCCATCGTCACAGCTTTTATGAAGGAGAAAGTACCAGCGCTCTTGTCTATACACATGGTAAATTGCCACATTTTGACACTACAAATGGCAGAGCTACTTCCGCCAACTTCAGCTCTTTGAATGTGCAAAGGTGCTTGGTAAAAAATGAAAGTCAGTGAAAATGGAATGGGTATAGGATTGGGTAGAAGTGCACCAGAGATGTGGTCTTTATGATTTCGATTACTTCCGCTTTTTACCCATCATGTCACCGTTAAAAAATATGAACGATAAGTAGCAACCCCTATGGTTAAAAATTCTTCTGCGGCTTTTATCGTTTTTAATGCCGTTATAAAATATATTTTCATACATTTACATACAACATACGTTACATGAAATGAATTAGATACACACATACTACATAAATAAATGTACAACACATTGGATATGACAAGTGCGTGTGAAGCGCGCCTTGAACTGTAAATCCCATTAGAATCATGAATGCACTGATTATACAAGGAAGAGTTTACGGAAGAGCGTTGGAGAACGCACATGTGAGCCAAGGCTCATATAAGAGTTCATAGAGTTGATCTTGCTACAATCCAGAAATTTGCAATTTTTTTCAACAACGCACTAAGCCCCAGAGGTGCATTATATGCCAATAATGTTGTAGAAGCGATCAGTTTTGACACTGACATTCGGAAGAAGCATTTGAAAGGATACGCTCTGTGGTAATATGAATGGCAAAATATGGGAGAAAAAAGTACATGGGCAAAGAATGCGATAGAGTCGTCATTAATCATCCTGGAAAATTTTCAGTTGACACTATGGTGGGCTTAAAAATTCACAGTCACAAAATCTACTTTCGTACTACAGAATATAGTGTATCTGCTGTACAAAGTAAACTATAATAAAGCTTGCATGTATAATCGTAAATCATACATATATAAATATATTGTAGAGTGATGTAAAAGAGAAAATATGCAGGGCATAAGTAAAACACCCGCACTCTGTTAAGTGCAAATGTAATAATAAGCCACGGTAGAGTTGGTTGTGGGAACAGTTGCATCTGCCTGACTGCAAGGAGAGAAGACTAAAAGTGATTCCTTCCTTATATATCAATGTCCAATGTGGTGCATGCTATATACTTGAGCTATTTCATCCCATCTTTTTTCTGCAAACTCCAGAGAAATAAGATAGTAAACTAGGAGCATTATATTTTATGCACTCATTTCATTTCTACTACCCCCACAGTGACTCCCATCACTTCCATGTAAGTTACATTTATACATGAGGTCTATCCCTACTTCCCTCCACGACTACTCACATATTAAGGAACTCTTCCTCAAGATCTTTTTGTTGTCTTGTCTTCCTCATACACCGTCGTTCAAGTAGTACATAGGGAACCTGAACCGACTACATGCATATAGTTACATACAATCCCTATATTCCACAATGCAGATATATAAATGCTGCACTAAAAGACAGATATATGATATGTACTCATATCAAACCGTTTCATAACATCCAGCTCCATTACTTGTACTTAGGTTTACTCCAGCGAAGACAGGAGACCATAATGCTGAAGAATGGTAAAGTGAAGAGCATCATATCGGAAGCGGAAGCATACATTTATATGTTTATCTTACTCAAAAGCTCCGTCTACTATTATTGTCACTAATATTACCGAATTTCGTACTGAGGAAATCATGTGTGTACGTAACACAAGTAGCTCTGTGAGGGGAACACAATGCAATCTTACTACAATAACTCTTGTTAGACTGGAAGCCGTTGTTTTTTATGTCAATTCCATCTCCACTCTTATGAATCTTTGCTTTCGCGTCGTGCCACGTACATTATAGCTCAAGTGTCTTACTTCAACGTTCTATATCTACTATTTGTACATAGTATCCTTTACTTGCTGCACTGGCTGAAATCTTGGAGGCATTGGGAGTTACTCATTAGTAGCATTATATCATAATAGTATTAAAGCCCTGTTAAAGACGTTGATACGAAATAGCATAATCCTAGTGATACTGTAAGCACGGTAGGTATCCATTATATCGCGGCCTCCGTAATATTTAATTTGAACTACAGATATATTGAACACATAGTTGACCTAAATTAAATGTCAACTGACCGGGAGGTCCAACCGCTGAAGATGAAGTCATGAACTCTCGCGTTCGCAAGATTCCGCCATCACCTTTAAAATGACACCAATACTATTACAATCGGGTTAGCGGTTTAGGAGGAGATACTGGACACAAGAGAGTGTGACACGAATGTAAACATATTAATATAGTAAGAATAGGCAAGCCTTATTTATGGTATATACACAATTAGTATAATAGTAAATAATGTATTGGCAAGCCATGTTTATAGTTTTTCAATGTGCGACAACAACAAAAAAGTTTTCTGCGTGATGCCTATCTTACAATTTCGAACACTACTGTATATAGCTTTATTGCACGACAATACATAAAACCAAGCCGGCACTATTGAAGTGCACATACTACATGGAATTACAAGACTTGCAATACTTTGGAATGTTTTTAGCTCCGTCGTCACATTGTTGAAAGCGTTCACAACCGATGGATACGTGTTACATGTAAGAGTTTTGTCATGTGTGTGTTCAATCCTCTTACGCGCAACAGTGATGGAATCCCGAAGAAACTAGTTTGTCACATACACTGTACATCATTTGTAATAACACTACACATCCATGAGGTAACTCCTATCCATGTTACATGTCATGCAACTACTACTTCACTCACAGTGTTAGTATATAAAGTACTATGTGGCTTGCAAATGTTTGGGTTTAAAAGTTCCGACTACACATGTAAAGTTTGGTTGCTATAGTTACGGTAAACTGCACGTCTAGAACTGCATAGCTGTCATTTGAATGAAGTACCCACTACACTGCCATGCACATGACGTACATAAGTTTTGTGAGGGGATGTGAGTTCATGTATAAGAAGATGTGATTTTATTGTACATTCCTAAAAGATGCAAGTCTTGTGCATAGGAAGAAGCCGAGCAAAATCTTGTAAATATCTTGGTCTTGTTATCATCAATAATGGGGAAAGGACCCGTAGACATAAACAGTCCAGTGTTATTGCCTCTCTCCTTTTGGTGACTGTAGATTCTTATTCCGTGGATTCAATAGATATTTTGTCTCGGCTCTCTATAATTTTCCGGATATTTTACTACCCTCCTATTTACAAGATTTCAAAGTTGTCTCCATTTCCTAGTTCCTCTCAAAATCCTTCTCCTGATTTCAACTGCGTTTCTTCGTCCCCATCCACTATGCCCAGGCACTTTCTTTATGTAACCAGGAACTACTTTAGAAAATTAAATGAAATTGTGCGGGGATACTAAATGATTATGACTAGATCCTCGGATTATTTTCAAAGGAATATAAAAACATTTTCCTTGATTTTCAACTCAAATTCCCTCGGAAACCCTTGTATTCATATATGCAAACTACTATATTCATTTGAGCTTCGTATAAAGGATGCTGTACTTCAGCATGTGCCTACGATAGCAATTACTTTGTGACCAAGTGAAAGGAAACTACTGGTATAACTTAAGCAGTTTCGAATATAAAATGAACTTACTTGTTTAAAGTATCAGATGAAACGAACCTACATACATAACTTACAATACGAAATGAAACGAACGTTGATGTATAATTTAAAATATCAATGAGAACATATACACATACATAAAGAATGTATATGTATAGCTTTACATAGATATATCCAATGAAACAATAAATCTATTTACATACATATGTGCAACGTAAACGCTAAATGAAAGGAAAGTAAAACATTAGGAATTACGATCTACTTCCATACACGAGCGAGTGCCTAACTTAACTTTTGATTCTTTTCGTAATCATAAAGGTTAAATTTATGTATGAAAGCTAACAATAAGTTAGCAAACAACGGAGACTCACAGCTCCGTGAAACATTCCTTATGATACTTTTTAAAGCTGTAATCTTTTGATATCACGTACAAGTGAAGTCTCTGACTTACGTGAATTCATTTTACAGGCGTGCACGAATTCATTTAAGTGCAGTAACAATAAAAGCTTGTTTACTAAAGAACTCGGTATAATTTTCAGTATATTGAAATAAATTGCAATACCACAATCTTGCCAAGGAAGGTAAAGGACAGAAAAAGTTGATGTGCTTTTAAAATTAGGCATAGTTTAACGTAAACGTAACACATAATAATAAGTGTATATTTACATATGACAACAACCGCACATCGGAAATCTTCTCGGCTTTGTCCAAGTCACGTTGTCCTCTCAAAACCATTTTAGGCAGGATAGTTGTTGAGCAGTTGAGCAAATCTTGAGAAATAACTGCAATATATATACATGATGGTGGGGGCCTGACAACACAGAGTTAAGTAAACTTTGACGGGGAGTTGAGACATTCTATGGCATCATCATTGGTGTTCTGTTTACAAAACCTGGCAGTCCTGATATTTCATAAGAAAAGTTTAATGGCAAGTCTGAAATGAGTAAAGGTTTATAATTTCTATAGAAAGAGGAATTACACTATGTGGATATTCTCAAGAGGCTGTGCTACACAAAGTTTGTCACTTTGAATTGAATGGAGTAGGGGTTAAGTTGAAGTCCATGTCACATGGCGGAGCGTCTTACTTGACAGTTCAAAGCCATGTCCTTCTTAAATGATGAGTAAAATTATTATTATTTTTTATGTGCTCTTTGAACCCTCAAAACATTGTTTTCAAACAAGGAAAATAAAAGTACTTGCAGATGTTCCCCCCAGCCTACCGACTGTCTCTCTCTCTCTCTTTTTTGTAAATAATCTATTAAGTCAGAGTCAAAAGCAAAAATATTGTGACGGCATTGCCATGTACTTCTCCTGTATCTGTATTCGTATCAGATTCTTTCTAACACATACCCATGCATTTCTCCATAAAGCGCATTCCCATGCATATCTTTGCAAGGGAGTCTACAACCTTAAATATGTCATCGTTTAGTCAAGTTTACAAAAATATTGCGCTTTGACTCTTGGTACTTGGAAGCAAAAAGATTTCTATAAGATGGTGAAACTCTATTCTTCAATGGGAAGAACCGAGTGTACATATTCCTTGGGGAATTCCCCGCGTAAACTTGGCTCTGGAGAGAATTTGGTTACTCCAGTGTTTTTTATTATCAACAAACTATATTTCTGTACAGCTGAGACTGCACTGTAATAAAGCGCGGATCCGAAACCATGTACACAGTATATTGGGGATGTAAAATATAATATAATTATGTTGTCTTCAAGCCTATATCCAGCATAAGCTTATTGCATCTCCTGTACACAGCACCGGAGATTCCCAGTAACAGAGTGACATGTCACAAGAAACAAGAACAACTGTTTTCTAATAAATTTATGGAGAAAACAACAAGTCGTGTGAGAACAGAATCCCAATGTGTCTCCTGAGATTTGATTGTTGAGCCTCAGAGCTTCTTCATACATGGGTTGCAAATTCCATTCCCGCTTCCTCATCCGCATCTTCACTTCATGTAAGTCAAATCAATTCTTCTGACGCGTGTGTTTCGTGCGTATTAGTGTCCCGTACTTACATGTTCATGTGTCATATAGTATGTGTTCAATTTTCGTATGTTGTATGTGCTCTTAATCTACGCTCAAACCATTCAATACAACGACTCAAACTCAAGGAGACACTATGTCAGGAGGTTATGCTACAGTCTTTATATCTGAAACTTTTTTATTCTGTTTTTTGAAACTCGGGGTTCTGCGCAGACTTGCTACTCTAAGAGCGTACTTGTTTTTGAAAACTCCGTAAAAACTCTTTTGTGGAACTGTTTTTGTTGACAGTTCCAAAGGAAGTACTTATTGGGATATGGGCTGCATCCATGTAGTTAGATTTGATTTTTATACACAATTGATCCAAAAGACTGTCAAGAACTTTGTCAATAGCAGTGACGGATGTAGGATAAGAAAATTGAAAGTAAACTTGAGGGCATTTCCCACTAAATTCCTCTCTCAAGTGCCAGTCGTCAAGGACATATACACAGAAATCTCCTCACTACTTCAATTTTCAACGGACCCATTAAAGACCGTAAAGTTAATTTGTAAAGTGAGGTTTGTTCACGAGGAATTTCTCAACTGCAGCAGAACCAGTAAACATCCAGAGGTTGTGGTACTCAACTGGAACTACTCCGGATACAAACATCATTGAAATATTGATGTAATGTACATATGTACATGAGAATACTCACAATCAAAACTAAAGAAACAGTGATCCCTGATCTTGAAACTTTTTTGGTAGCTTATGTCGTTAAAATAAAATCTTGATGCAAGGGTAAAAGGCCGAAGTTTTTTGTTCACCCCCATTTGAATAAGCTACAACTCTAAACAAGGGAATATCTAGACCATCTTTCAAGCTTTTTATACCGAATTCTAGGTAGAACCGTGAGATTCTTGATTTTTTGGAAGGAATGCTTCAACATACAAGGATATTACTAAGATATACTGACTGCCGATCATTAATGCGGACGATTAGACTCCTAACAGCTACTCCGTGCTCTTTTGATTTTTCTCCATTTGCACTTTCGTAAATTCCCTCCTTTTGGCCACAATCTCCCAAATTCCTCCGAGAAGAAATTGGTATGTCTTCCTTAGTAAATATCCCAGTTTTTACTCGAGCTATTATTGGATTGTGTTTCTTTTTCTTTTGCTGTGAAACCAAGTTATTTCAGAGATGCGATTTTTCGAAATTTACAAAGCTTTATGCATAAGATGTACAATGTAATTGTATGTATATGCTGTCACCTCGCCTTTGCAGTCACCTCATTTATATCTGTAGATCTAAAAGATTCGCATGGAAGCTGTTATGTATAATTGCTAAATAGGTACGTATTAGTACAAGTCTCTATATTTATACAGATAGAATCTTGTATAATCATTTGCATTACCGTAGATGATGAGTCGTGTAGATATTTCTTTACTTCCAAAGCCATTGATAGCTTTGCAAACAAAGATCCCTCCATCTTCTGGACTACAATGCGTGATCTTCAATCTCTTCCTACTGACACGAAAACGATCCCAGGCTGCAGTGATAGCTTCTCGATCCTGACAAATTTGACAAATACACAGTGCTTTAATACAACCAGCAAACTTTTATCTTTTAAGTACACACAAGTAAAACTCTCCCAACAGCAAAGCCAAAAGACTAGACTGTTTCTTGCAAATTTGAATACTTTTTGTGAAGAACTAGCGTTGGAAATGTAGTTTTTTATAAATTGGCAAGTATTGAATTTTAATTTGCTATATTTTATTAGGGCCAATTTAAAGATTTAAAATAGCTTAACGGTTAAAATATTTTATTATACCAAAAATTAACGTTATGTTGAACCATAATGTTTCATCACACGTGAACACATCCAAACTTGCAGTGGCTGCCTGTAAAGTTGGGAACTTAGCAAATGTAAAAGCAACATTTTAGCTTGTAAGCAATATACGTGTAAGGGTTCAAGGGTGTAAGCACGTATATATGCTTTTGTTGTCTACACTGGTGGAATGAAAGAAATGTGAAAAAGAAACTGTTATTACATGTGAAGAAATAAATGAAGCTAAGGGTGTTATGATGCTGAACGCTGAGTCAGGATGAAGATGAAATTTGATCACATGTTCAGGGGAAGAAATTCGAGGACCAAAATGTGGATTAAACGTGTGGAAAATTGGGATTCGTAAAGCTTTTCACTCTTCAAGGGACACACCCTTTGCTCTGTTTTGCTGATGCTCCCTATATTTACGGGTTTCTTTTCTATACCCCCGAAATACAATGTAAAAGTGGAGTAGTATAATATTAGAAGATCTGTGTGGAGGAGCGGGGTGAGACGATGCAGGACTGTATGAGAAAAGTGCATTACGGAAGAGACATTTTCTGGAGGAATATCCAACCCAAGAGGGAGATGAGCTTGACATGAGGAGCTGTCTGTTGTTGTGCATAGTACATGGGTGCAGTTACCAATTTTCTCTCGGACTCATCTGAATCAATATTGTCTTTACTCTTCCTTCTTCCCTGGATATCCACACATAAGACAAGGACGTGAACATTCTTTGGAGAAACTCTCGTCTTCTCAATGACTCGCCTGACATGAGCGCTCCTTTTTGCTTTCTCATCTAAAAATGTTTTCCCACAAAGTATTTGTCCTCCTCCGTCAGAATCCTTGTCTTCTTAACCGGCACTTTTACTCCTCCAAATAGTAGAGGGAAGGTTGTTTTTGGCTCTTCAGTACAGTAGGGAAGGTACTAGGGCTCTGTAGAAAAGGCTGTGTATAGCATGGAAGGTATTTCCAAGAGAAGAAATCATTATGATGACATACAGAAGTGTAGTCTCCCCACATGAGGTTTAGCATTTCAAATAAAGTTTTTGCAAACTACTTTCATCAAGTACATCCATGTACGAATTTTGTAGCGGATTTTGTTTGCGCATTACGCCCATTCTGCTATGTAATTACGTAAGACGTATAAGGAAGATGAAGCTCGCCAAAACACACAAGGACTTCTACAAGAATGTTGTAATTTAAGACCAGAAGAACCTAATATGACAAAGTTTTTCAAATTTCATTTGATTCATTCCATTAGTTTTTTTTGTGCGGGGCCAACTTCGAATCCCTAGAAGTTAGTTTATGTGGGTAAAGGCCTTTTGGTATTTGTGTATCTTAAAAGAGTCTTCATGGAGGACCATCGACAGAGTAAATGTAGTCGCTTAAGAATGAGAAGACAAAACAAACAAAAGCTTTCCCCGTTTTCCAGTTTTCATCTACTTACTACAGCGTTCTTCATCCGCTCTCTCTCTCTCTCTCTCTCAAGATTTAGACTTCCGACCATACAACTCATCAAGTTCAACGGGCATTGCCTTTGAGCTGGATCTCCATTACGTTACATTCGCTTTGATTAAAGGATTTCATGGGGATACTCCACCATGTAGTAGCAGACGAATCAGTCCTTCGAATTCTTCTGTCCCAACAACTTTCTCCTTGCTTCCTACATCTTCGGCTGGTTGGCCTCAAGTGCAGAGATCTAACTGAAGCCTGTTATTCCATGTTGTTGTCACATGAGGACGGGGTCGATTTCTCTCTCTCTGTTTCTATCTCCCTGCATCCTACAATAAGAGAGAAAAATACATGCTCGCAGTTTTACCCTTTGGACTTGGTTTTGGAAAGACTATGCGCTTTTATTTGATTTCCCTTAGAGAAGTAATATCTGGAAGGACAAACACCCTCAGAGATACCATCTTCGACAAATTATTCCTTTTGATGTGGCTCCAAGCTTGCTAGCTGTAGTCTTACAACAAACTCTGTAGTTTTCTAGCAAGCCCATCGACTGTGTGGACATTATATCTTTTACCTTACTCTTTGTATAGACAACAGGATTTGATTAAATGGAAATTGCACCAAATACTCGGGTAAAGTAATGGACATTCATGCTTCACTCATTTGAGCTCTGCAACTACCATAGACTTCCGTGAAACCCACACCAGGTAGGTTTAGAATAGAAGACTAAGTTTAAACAAAAATAGTAAGAACTATGCCATTCCGGTTAATTCTAATATAGAAAATGATACAGACGGCAGCCAAGCAATATATCGCTCCTCGAGGTGCAAGATGTTATAACTCCAAAATTCTTAAATGCAAGATGTTATATCCACCATCATATTGATGCAAAGTGTTATAACTCCAATTTTGCATTTAAAAAGCA
>JAQGAK010001488.1:0-31573 GCA_034696945.1 Lipothrix lubbocki | reverse complement strand
CAAAAATTAATACAAAAATTAATACAAAAATTAATACAAAAATTAATACAAAAGTTAATACAAAAATTAATACAAAAATAAATAAAAATGTTTTCAGCTTTTATTCTAATAATACCTACGGGTTAGTTTTCAAAAAAGTACAAAATTGCAAATTCCCCAGAATGTCAATTTAACTAGGTACTTTAATTTTAATTGATTTAATGAATAATTAATTAGTTGAATAAAATCAGTTAAATGTATTTCACTGTACAAAAGTATTTACCTACCATTTTTATCCCGGCCAAAAAAACACTAAAAAATTCGGGAAAATGTTACGACGAAAGAAAACCTTTTCGGGATAAATTCGCAGAGTGCCCCGCAGACCCTTGTACAAGTTCCGAAGTGCACTATTTATATACGGCAGAGCATTATAGTAAATGTAACTTGACATGTTTTTCAAATGGAAGGCAGATATTGAAGTGGACGGGATTTCCCGCCCTCGCTCAGACACGCGTAAGCTCCTGTGTTGGGAATAGGCAGAGGAAAAGCGGAAGGTTATTTGCGAGGCAATTTCTGAAGTTGTCCTTTTCGACTTTTGTTGTTGTGTGTACAAGTTTTCACTCTTCATCAAAAGCAAAGCAAAACTTTATTTTTCTGATCTCTTGTTCACGTTCACACGGAGGAGTGACGGGCTTCCTAAAAATGTGAGATAATTTATTATTAATTTATAATTTACTGGAGTTATTATTGTTGTTCAAATGGTGACATTATTTGACTTTACATGATTTATTTTCATTCCCTTAAAATTCAAGGATGGAGCATATGGACGACGGGAAGGTTTTGCAAATGCAAACTGAAGAATTGGTGGAAATAAAAACGGAATTGACAATTAATGAAATTGAGGGATTGGAAGAGATTGAACCTGGAACAATAATTAGTGATTTAGCGGAAGTTGAAGATGAGGAAGTTGTAAACGTTGCTACTGCTGGAGTCGTTGATAATTGTATTGTCTCCAGTGCGGATCAAATCAATCAATTGGAGTCCACCAGTCTCCCCCAACAAATTTTGTCGACGGAAACGGAGGAGGACACGGAAATGATCATAGATGAGTCCAAAATTAATAATAGTGCAACTTTTGTAAGTATTGCGGCAATAAATGACGATAAATCAAGTCATCTATCAGACCATTCTAATGATTTGGATAAGGATAACATTGTGTTAGTTCATGTTGAAGGAGACTTAAATGTAGACACGGATTTCGATCATCTTGTGAACGATAATGATAATGATGAGCAAGTGAATAAACCCTCGTCATCTTTAAAGGACTCGAGTTTAAATGGTGTCCCCGCAGTTCGTTTGCCATTTGCCTTTCCGGGCCAAAGTTTCAATGAACAGGCTCAAAAATTAATCCTCAATGTGTGGGACTTCTTTAAAAGGGCTAAGAAGGATCCTACTTTGGTCCACAATTTACGAGGACCTCAGGACCATGCCGCGGCGGCTCTAAATGTGGGAACAAAAACTATTGGGAAGATTGCAAAAAGGGTTATTAGACTGGGAAAGCTAGAAACTCCTGGGAAAAAACGGAATCGACCCAAAACCGTTTTAGATTCTGTTGGAGCTGAGGGGGAAGAAGTTTTAAGGGCTATAATTCGGGAGATGTATGATAGAAGGTGAATGCAATCTTTAAATCGATATTATTTTTAAACAATATTATAAACGTATACTGATTCTGTAATTCTGTATGGCTACTTCTGATAGGAAGCAGTGTCAACAAAATGTCCTTCTCTCTAGATAATTACTAGTGATGATTAATAATAAATATTTTATTTCCAGGGTTGCGCCAACAATACCACTGGTTTTGGCTGAAGCAAAAACAAGAATCAATTTCAAAGGAAGCACAACTAGCCTTCGTCGCATCCTCAAAAGAATGGGTTACAAGTACGGTGGCATAGACAATTCATTAATTCAATCGGATAAAGTAAATGTGTCGGGGTGGAAGGAAAAATCATCGAAAAAGTCAAAACCGTGGAGACCAAATCAACCGAGAAAAAAACCAATCAAGAAAGTGGGAAATAAGGAACCTGAAGAATCGCTTCATGTTATTGAACCTCTCGTTCCACAAATAGTCGAATCCGATAATATTATTCAGACACACGAGATTTGCCAACCCGATCTTCATGAAGTTATTATTCATTACCAAAAACCAGATGATGCATATATTTCACAACCTGGGCAAAATCAAATAATAACTGTCACCACAGATCCATCTGAGATAATTCAGCTACAGCTGGACTCGAATGGAGAGACAGTACCTGTAACTGTTGTACAAGAATGGCAATGGCAGTCTCTTCAAAAGCTAGATGATGTTTTATAAAAGCAACTAAATAGATATATTCCTAGTTATAACTATTACCGCATTATTTTAGTTTTGGTAAAAGTTTTGTTAATTTTTCGTACACGAGTTGTATTAAATTATATAGGGTTTTCTGAACGAAGTTTTCGCTTGTTATACGCAACTGTTAAATTATTACCCTATGCGTTTTGATGTCGCTTTATTAGTATATTACTTGTTAGCTTTTTGATCGATCTAATGAATTTTATGGAAAGAATGACTGATTTCTGGCATTACGTAATTACGTTACATCTATGTAAAATGAAAGAATTTTTCTATACAAATAAATAAATGTGCTATTTGCTTTTATGTAATACAATCTTGTGATTTTTATTGTACATTCCGACAGTCAAAATCTGTTATTAACATATTCATTATTAATTATTACGTAGAAATTATTAGTTTGCAACTAATTAATATTTGACGCCGTAAATATTGTAAAACATGTGCAAATTACTAGATTCATCGAGTTTTACCTGTTTATGTTTTGGAATCTTGTGTAGGCATTCTATTTGCTTTACCTCTATATCATTTATATTTATTTAAGTATTTAGGAGATGTACAAAAGTTGAATAAGTTCATTCATCTATATGTACTGAAGTCATAATATTATTATTTTATAAATACAAAGTTAAAATCTTTGCATAAACGAATATTTATGACTTGAAACAATAACCATGCAAAAACGAAATATTATTAAAACCACACGGAGGGAGGTACTGTCAGAAAAATGAGTACGTTGCTTAACTATTATGATATTCTCATTTATATTATACTTATAATAATATTATAAATTCAGGAAAATAGGCTTTCCCTGAATTTTTCGGAGACAGTCAGTGGCAGCAATTTGCCCTAACCGACGAAAATCATTATGATGAAGAAGCTGAAGAAAGCACAGTTATGGTGACTGAACACCTGCATCTCTGCTGCTCCTTTCCATTTCTTTACATTGTGTGTGTAGAATTGTGTGAATTTTTGGCCTCATCAAAACGATAATTCAGTGGTGTATACTCATTCCCATGTATGCTGGGGCTGTTGTGTGAGTGGCCTTACTACTTTACACTTTGAACGTCACAACAGCAGTAAAGTATTTAGCGTTGCGCTGGCTATCATGAAATGTTCGAAGGGGAAGAGACGACATCAGACCTACATTGGGCACGTAAGTAGGATATACATTGTAATCCACCACTGAAGTAATCGGAGTTCGAGGGGATGATATGAAATCATTTTACACTTATACTAACTATATGTATACAGTATCCTGCTTATTTAGTTAGAACTTAGAACTGCTGTCCGGGAAGCAAAGGCTGGCTGGTCACATTGGGAGGTACCTACGCAACACACGGCACGGGAAAGCTCTTCCACTATACTATCATTAATTTCACCGAGTACAAGCAATACAAGAATGGTACCTTCTAGCATACATCATATACATACCCTTTCAACAATGATGGTGTGTGACCATCTCCTCTTTTTCAATCTACCCTCATGTTCAATGCGGCTGATGAGGCTCAGGTACAGTGATGTTTATTGTACACTCTACTGTTGTTGCTTCTCCTCATGTAATACTACGATGGTCACCTAACCTCACGTTGGATCCCATGTATCATTGCTAAGACCTACAGTCCATGTTTGGATCTCATATGAACAACATACCGGAGGTACGTTGCTGCAATACAGTTATCCACATATCCGGTTTTCAACACACCAGCTTTCTTTATTTATGTGAACGAGTGAACTGCTTAAATCTAGTTTTTTTCCTATTGTGCCGTGTTTGTGTTATTCTATCAAAATTTCTTTACTGGATAAAAGTCCCATTTTTGAGTAAAAGCCCGTAATAATTAATAATAATTTATTATTTCAGATTCAAGCGTGCTCTAATAAGAGCTCTGTAGAGTGCTCTAATGATTATTCGGTGAAAATATAAATTGTGTTGCTTACAGTGGAGCTCTTTGTATATAGATTCAGTAAAAATTTTGGTTACCGTTAGTATATAATAGAAGTGTAAATTCGTGTGATCGCTGACACTTTGGACGTTTTATTGGAGAGGTTTTCCCTGGACTGAATTTACCAACTAGCATAACGGATTCCCTACGAGGTAAGTATAGGCTACTAATAAGGTTACTATTAACAGCCAAGCTTAATAATAATTATTACTATTAACGTAGTAAGTTGGTCGAAACACTTTAAGTATTGGAACTGTTATAGTGCTTAATTAGGAAGATTAATCCTAAAAATTAAGTACCTACTTATCGTTATAGATTTGTGTATACGGCTTAAAACAGGTTCTGTAGAGTAGGATAATAGGAATAGTGTGTATGCATCTTGTCATAAACCAGTTGGGATAGGTGAAAACTCGGTGACATGATATTGTTTATGCTGCTAGCAGGATTTTTGCGTAGGCTTGCACGTCATATTCTAGGTTAAATGAGCCTTATAGAAGTGTGGGAGTAAAACACATGCAATTGTATGCCATTTAAAGTCTCCGAGATTATATTAAATTGACTGTTTAGGTTGGATTTGTCTTGGCACAACAACAACTAGAATCATGTTATCCATCTGTTTTGCAAATCTATTCCATGTCTTGCGTCCCATTAATGTCATTTCTCGTACAAATGATCTCGACTTATTTTTCTGGTGCTGCTGGCCAAGTCCCCATAGACAATGTTTTGGTGCCCATTTAATTTTTTTTATATGAAACCAATCATCCGTGTACATACATCATTAATTATTCTTGTGTGTACGGACGCCGTAACTGTTAGTGCGGTGCAGCCCGAGAGTGCTGTTACGCGCGGCTAAGCATTATATTACTAATTAATTATGTGTTGTCACGTTTCCATCTTTGAAACTCGAAGGAGCTAAATGTATTTGTCAACTGTAAGTATACGAGTAACTGAAGTAATGTTTTCTTACATTTTAACGTGTATCCCTCCATCCCTTATGAACCCGATATAACAATAAGGGAAAAAAAATCCAACAGACCATGTTAGATTCTATCCGAAATGATTTATCCCACAGCAGAAAAGTACACACACACACACCTATACCGTCACTTATAGAAAACCGAACAAGTGGGTACAAGTGAGTAGGCAAGCAAGGAAAAGGAAGTTGGGAAGGCCAGGTGAATCGTAGCCAGGTGGTGTACGGTAATGCAACAAACAAAGTGAATATACGAATGATGAGAAAGAATGGAAATAAATACAACCACAGAAATCATCAATCCTTATACACTGTCCTGAGACGTTTCTCCTATTTTTACTTTTCCTAAAACGTATTCAATGCGCCCAACCATAGAATTTTAATGCCTGTCTGAGGTATGAACCAAGGGTTATGTGTTGATGTTAGTAAACTTTTAATGATTTTCAGTCCATACTTCCTTCGGCATTGGTTTATTCATGTGTATATAAGCATAGCCCATCACTTATTCGGTGTTCAAAAAGCAAGCACAATAGGATGTTATTGTTGCAATATCTACCAACTGCTTTTCTTCCTATAAGTATAATAAATGGATATAAAGTATATTATCCTGACACCGAACGGCAAGTACTCGTTCTATAAATGGACATTTTATGCCTGTCGAATCCTTTTAATTTGCTTTAAATACTGTAAAGTACAGATTTCATAGTTGTATACAACAACACTGCAGCTGTAAAGTCAGCACCTGTAATAACATGGCTACATATATGCAGACTTGGACAAGTTCGAAAGTAAACCAATATTTCTGGTCTATTTTACAGTTACAAGTGAAGATGTTCCGATAACAAAATTAATCCACAGAACAATATAACAAAAGGATCAAATAACACGCTGCATTACGACAGCTTGAGGACAATTTAGCCGTGCACCTGGTAAACGTACAGAATAGTTTTGGGACAGTTGCATGCTAACAGCTATACACTTGTACATAGAGCTTCATCTTCACCTTCAGGATCAAGAGACATGAAGCTCTGAGATTTATTTGCATTCGCGTACTGCTTATTGTATGCTTTTTATCCTTCCCTCGTTACTATATATCCTGCATATATGTGCTAAGTACTTACGCATTTGAGTGCTAAGAATGTGTGTCAACAACAACACCAAATACCCAAACTAATGAAGGGTAGTGACAACCGTTGTATGGGGCTGTACATATTTACTTTACAAACTTGGTAGGGAGTTTGACATCATATTAAATATACATATTAAATACCTTTGGTAAAAATATGCGCCCCGGCTCTGTTGGATGTTTCGTTAGTTGGCATTTAAAATTTACACACGCCATGCACAAACATGCATCCGGAGAGTCATCGAAATATTTTTGAGCGAATGAAAAAACTTGACGTTGACTTAATATCGATCATATGTATTCTTGTGTGGATGTTTTAACGAGTTTTTATCCAAAAAGCTTATATACCAGGATGGTTCAGACAATTTTGCTTCAAAATTCCCATAGTACCAAGATGGAGTTATTGAGATCGACCGAAGCTAATTTTTGAGGTCATAAAATTTTGTCAAGGTATGCGCTAGTAGGGCTAGGAGACGGATTTTCGAGAGATAAAATTACCATAAGATTTACCGTATCCAGAAAATATTTTCATGTTGAAAGGCAGCCCGGTGTAATGATTTTTGTCATTAGCACCTGTTGTGAAGCTATACAATTCCTCTCCAAGTACTTTGTTATTGCTGTATACGACTCCAGCTACTTGAAATGAAGCATTGAATGGATGGGTAAATGAAACATGGCAATGGAGTCAGATTTCCTATACAGATTGTTCAGAAACGCTTTCCGGAACTATTTTTTCAGGTTGTTAAAATCTTTTATTGAAAACTCACTTCATGTGGGATACTCCCCTCCATAACACATAACTTGGCAGTAGAATCTTCACACGTATTATAGCTGGAGGGAGTTACAAAACAATGTGAAACATTGTTGTTACATTCTGTTGTAGACAAAAAAAGGTAAAAATATTTAGACAAACATATCTGCAGCTGCTGATGTGCTAAAACTTTGTCACTATCTGTATTTAAAGCTTTGTTTGGATGATTGTATAAGTCAGCAGACGAGGAAGCTGATTTGGTCGAAGATTTTAATAAAAGAAGCTATAGGTGCTAGTCCTTGAGTGTTATTTTGTCGCTAAATAACTCTATGTGTTATATGCCTTTATTACACATTATACGTACATAAGCTTGACTTAATGGGACAACAAGAACAACCATTATAAAATACCATAAGCTGAAATGCTTATTCATGAATGACACTAATGCTGTCATGTTGACGGAATAGAAGCCGTGCATTGCTGTTATATGATGGATGAGTTGACAACGAAAAGCTTTTTTAATATTTATGCCTTATTATTTATGACAACTCAGAACTGTTCTTAGACGGCAAAAAATCCGTCTTGCGTTCCCAATGAAGTTTTATGTATGAAATTAAATTCTTTAACACAAGATTTTGTATTAGTACTTGATGTTCATAAACATTCTCAATGTTAATCAAGTGGCTGAAGCCTCAGGCTACTGCAGTTTGACTGAGTATGCCTTTGATGTAATCATAATTTTTGTCATTTGATGACGTTAAAATAGATGTGTACAAATTATGCATCACGGTTCGTCTCCATTCACATTTTAATTATCTCTATAGCCATGTAATAGCAATGCAATGCCAACTACTTTATCTGTATTTTGAAAAGGTGAAGGTACTCTGCAGATTTTGTGTTACATTATGTAAGCATGTCGTCGCTAAATTCTCGTTTAGGGTGTGCTTTTTAAATTAAATAATTTTCAACATCTCGTATGCAAGGGCCATCGGAAATATGTTACAGTGACCCAGGAGTTTATGTTCGATACTTGCATAGTCGTATCCGTGTTCAAATCCAGTCTTTAACATATTCCTTTGTTTATGATGAAATCAAATTCTTTAACACAGGATTTTGTAATATATGCGCACCTTGCTTACTCAGACCTAGAACTTGATACTTGACAGAAGTGTTATGAAATTCTTGCGATCTTGCAAAGCAGTCTTCTCATTAAACCCAGACTTTTTTATTCTTTTGAGTCGACTACGCGAATTGATTACATATGTGTAAAGGTAGTACTAAGGATCGGCAATTGGTGTGGTCGTAATAGTCTAATAGGGAGTATGAACACCAACATTTTTATGTAGAACTATGTAATGTACGTTTGTACATGTTGTTTCATCTTCAGGAGTTCATGTATAAACGTGTATATAAAACCCTGAAAACTGGCATATCTATATACCATATACAAGCCATTCAATCTATCTCCAAAGGTGAATTCAGAATGGGGAAGGGACTGTATCTGTAGTATTCCTTCCTTTCTCAACAAATAAAGTAAAATGTGTGCAAAGTCATACTACATGTTGTTGTGGACCGGAGGCAGTAGGCCATCCAGTCACAAAAGTCAGACGCTTACAGAGAACAAGTATCGCCAATCTCCCGTTACACGCTCACATACATACATAAGCATAGACAGACTCAGTGTCCCCTATATCTCAAGTTAACACACGAAAAACTTGTGTATAGACTTTACCGGACCAACTCCTAACATACTTATTAGGGATGTAATGATGGCATCTTCTGTAATAATGCATTTCTACAGGATTCTTGATTCTGACTGTGAGTCTTTCGTTCCGTAAAGTACAGGACTCACGTTTTTTTACATAGACAAAGCTCTCATAAAACAAAGCTGCTTACCTGCCTATGAGTAAAATATTGTTTTAAGGCTATTGGTAATAAATTGATTATAGGTTCAATTTCCATTTGTTACTACAATATTGGCCCAACGACAACCAAATGGCTCATCTTGGTTTGTGTGGGATGGAGTAAAATACTATTGTTGTGCAATTTTCCTTCTAATCTCCATCATCAAAACTTATAATTGGCACGAAAATGTCCTAGGAGTATGAATTGCTGTCAAATATGTTAATGTCCAATGAGCTTCATTACAGCGATCCTCTCCTTCATTGGGGGTTGCACACAGCCATGACTAATAAATTGTAAGGATCTAATAACCTGACATTACTTCCATATAAATACTGATAGTTAGTAGGACAGCATGAATAAGTAACGTTCATCTAGATTTTGTAGACCTCTTCACATCTTCTTTATCTTGTGTAAATGCGTGTATCTGGCGATAGTCTTATCGGCCGATCATTGTTGCAATCTAATTTAGAATACTAAACGGTAATAAAGAAGGTGAAATTAAAGTGAAATGCAGACAAATAAAAGTTTTGTTTGTGCAATTGAAGTTTCAGATCGTGGAGCATGCCTCTGAAGATTTCGCCAGAAAAAATATTCACGAAGAGTGAATATTTATATACAGAAATAAGTTACTTTTCAAGAATGAATTATTAGCTAAAAGGAAATCTTAGTAAATCATCTTCCGATGTGTTACTGATTTCAGAATCATGCTATTAAGATCAAAGTCATTATCATGATACTGCCTGTAGGTACGGTAGCCCATAATCGAAATGGTTATCTACCTACATTCTAATAGCTTCTTGTAATGCATAATTCTAATAGCTTCTTGTAGGATGAATGCACACTTTACCGTATATATTGGTGTTGTGGCGGTCGGTGAAACGTTACAAGTTCAGCAATAATGAGATACTTGTAAACTTGTTGCAATACATACATCTAAGCTTGTGTTCATGTGGTTTTAACAATTATTGTGTTCGAGGATTATATTAGCAATTTTCGTCGATTGAATCTCCTCGCGTATTGTAACTTATAGTTTCAGACTTGTGGGAGTCTCTCAGTGAAGAGAAACCAGTTGGAAATTCAATAGCCTGGCATTTGGTTTAATCAAGTGTCGGTCAGTCAGGCAGAGCAGACACTGTAGCTGTTCAGGAGGAAGCTTTAAGTCAGATGCATTGTTAGAAGTATGTAGCTATAGTCACTTGTGCAGAATCCTCGGAAGTCTCCCTAGAGCCATGCAATGTAATCTTTTGCAAATTATTCTTTATTTGGGCCGGTTGGATGATGAGAATGATTTTTTAAGGAGGAATGATATGCCAACGGCATAAGCGAAAGAGAGAAAAAACAGGCGTGCTTTATAGCGCGTATTAATAGGAATGATGAAGTATACAAGATGTAGTTTGGTTTCTGTTTGTTCCTCGTACTTCGTATCCTTGTAAACTTTTATACATATTGGTAATGCCGGAAGATTAAGCGAAAGAGAGATTCGCCCGATTTACCGTAATCATTTTCCTTTACTTTGTGATGTCCTTATCACTGATTGTTTTTATTTCAGCTCGCTTTTCCTATACTTGGTAAAGATGCAACTGTTACTGCTCGTTACAGCTAAATGTTATTTACCTTCACAAACACAAATGAGCAATCTCTTGGTTATCACAACAATCTGATGACAAGTCCTTTTAAGTCATGAAAGATGTGTATGGCACGTTATGCTAATCAAATGGTTATTCCTTACCATAATCATACTTTTCGTTACCCGTATCATGTCAAGCTATACAAACAGAATTGCTCTAGCTTCTTTATTGAATATACCTGTTTCATTACGAGCGTGTTTTTGACGGGCTAAATGTTCATTCCCAAAAGGTGTTGAAAATTACATTGGTATGAGTGCAGATTGGGCTACAAACCATAAATAGGATTTTATTATTGCTACATTAGTTAACCTTGTTACAAGAACATCATTATAGTTGGTATCTACGTTCAACCAGAGTAGGAAGTGAATATTTCTCGTATTAAGTTGTACTTACACACGTCATTTCGACTGCTTATTCCCACTGTAGATTATAATAATTACCCTAAAATAATCTCAAAAAGTTATTGCGGGCTTGGTCTCTTGTTGATTTATGTTTATCTTTCCTGGTTTAGAGCGAGGAAGAACTGATGAGATGAAAACGAGACGGAAACCTCCAAAAACCCTGTCAGAGTTCACAAAGCCATTCGGAAATGGTTTTCAAATCCTCATGAGGGCTTCCATGGCCTTCATCCTTCTCACCTATGTCCAGTCAACGAGAGCTGAGAGTTTGGCAACAACAAATTTCCCGACCACTACCGCCGCATCAATAAGTAAGTCATGGCCGTATTACTATTGTCATTCAGCTTTAGCAATTTTTATTTTTGTTCGTTTTCTCTTTGTTGTGTACCTCCACCATGCATATGTGATACTTTGCAGACACGAACTCAAGCATTGAGTTTAACAATTGCAATTACAGACATGTGTATTTCATTTTAAATACTACGCAATACATACTTCTACGCTACCTGTGTGTTCTATAATCTGTTCAGCTTAATATTAGCACTGGCTTTAACATTGGGTGTCTCCAAGGATACCGATCGTATAACTTGATGCAAACTTGTAGGTTAACAACTCTTCCTTTTCCCATTGTTAGACATACCTAAACGTTTGACTCTTGATAGTCATGATCAGCATCGCACCATGTTTGATGTGAGATAACTAGGTCTGTGATGCTTCTTTACTATTTCAATGTCAAATTTGATGGAATCTTTCCTTTTTAATTACTTCCACCATGTTATTGTTGCAGTGTGTTCATGTACTTGGATTTTTGTTAAAACTGTGGATTTTTACATCAATCAATGTTATTGACAGGGACATATATTAAAACCATTGTTACATGGAGGAGTAGCTATACTGCCTGTAAGTTGGATTGGAGCTCCAAGTTACTCAATGTGCAAGTTATATAAAAACCTAAAGTTTTTTGTATCAGTATTCTCAGGGAAAAAGATAAATTGAGGGAAATCCAAAATTACATTGTGGAATTACAAGTTTAAAATACACTCTATTTGCAAGCTTAATAGGCATCAGAAGTGTTTATAGTAAAAGTATTTCTGTAAGTAACTTAATTTCGATGTTTTGTTATCGTCAAGACGTATGCAAGTTGTATTATTATCGCGAAGTTTGGTTTTACCCTTATTTGTTCCATTCTTTAATCCTATTGTTAAAATCAACAAAAGGAATACTCAGTGTGTATTCAAGTATTCGTGTAAGTATTATCAGTCTTTTATTACATCCCGGGTTCACACAATGGTAGTACATGCATTATATTGTTATGTGTTCACATGTTTTATGATTGGAAAACGCACAACAATAATGAAAAATATACATATATAAACGTGCACCATTATGGCAAAAGTTGAGAAAGTAGTGTTTAAGGTTAAAATTCTCAAGCAAAAAAGCATATTGACAGTTGTAAAAGGTGCTAACAATGCAATTTCACAGGTCAGCATCACCCTTTGACATTTAGTAATTTATCATGAGCATGGAAATTGTGCTGACACCTACGAAAACTTTCAGGACAATTTTGACAAAGACGAAATTATGAAGATGCGTTGGGGAGGCTATGTATGTATATATATGTAACTATGGAAGTCAATACCGTAAATCCGTGTAAGTTGATCTCTTTAAAAGTTACAAGTGGGAGCAAAGAAGTTGCATGTCCATTTCAGCCAAGAGTGTGCCACTGTGTTATTAGTGTTTTGAACTGTGTAGACATGTGTGAGTAAGAAGCATAAGCGAGATTGAAAGCCGAGTCATTTTTTACCAAGATGGGCAAGATAAATTATTGTGTTAGTTCTGGGCTACAGAAAGGATGATAATAACTAAGCACGAGAGATGAATGAGAAGATGAGACGAACATCTCAAACTTCAATTCATGCAACTTGTTTCTGAGAAGAAATCGTCTCTCATGATTTCCTAACGCTCTTTTGCATGGAGCTTCCATATACCCAAGACGTTGACTTTCAAGTGTTATTCTTGTTGTGAATGCCTCCATACCCCATGTCACGATGCATGTGTCAATAGAAGACCATGAGTTAAGAAAGAAGACACAATTATATTGACTGTAGCCCAGGACCTATTAGCATGATTATTTATAATATTTGCTAATATTTGCATCTGGGTTAGAGTCCGTGTTGTGAACGGCTATAGGTATATAATTTGCACGTATTTATGTATCTATACAGACGATCTGGATTCTTCCAACATGATTTATTACTGCTGCAAGGCAAATACTTACATATACATACACTTACACCTGACTTTGTAGTCTCGTATGTATTTATATCATATTGAGATCACGTTCAGTAATATACAAGTATTTAAAATAGCCATTATTCTGACAGCAGCTTGAATAGATTGGTATTTATTCCGATCATTTTCATTTGCATTTTCGTTTTTACCTCTTGTCAACTTTAACGGGAGTTATTAGCAGAACGATAGAGATTCATAAATGCAATGTTTCTAATTACATCCTTGCCCTGGTATTTCCAAATGAAGTTCCTTCCTTATAATGACACCATGTCATCCATGACCTTTCCTTCTAATGCAGAATCTTCTGTGTCGTTTAGAATTATATAGGCTTAGGTTTAAAGAAACTGTTAAAACTCTGAAGCACTAGACAGCATAAACAAATGCAGCATTTATATTCGGAATGTTTACAACGTTCTGAGTTCACAAAACTGCTGTTTTGACACGATGAGGATAACAGGAAATCTAAAATAGTTCACAATACACTTTGTGCACAGTACATTTTAATTATTATTAATTTGATAATAAATTAAGTAAAGTCATTTAAATTATTCTAATAATATACTTTTCTTTTTTGATACATTCAGTTACGGTTGCAATTATTCCACAAATTACTATAATTAATTTATTCATTCACGATTAGTATAAAATAAAATTGTCTTTCTCTCTCTCTAATGTTATTTTCACGAGTGGATTTAAACGCTTGTAATTATTTCCCATAATTTGACTTGATTGGCACATCCGGAAAACTCTCTTGTAATCACAAATAATACCATAGGTAATTAGACAAAGTCTACTTTACATTAATGGTTATAGTTAGTAAGTGACTGTAGTATAGTATTTAGTAGTATTGTTCTATTGCTGCTTTGACATTTGCCGCTTCTCATAATAATAACGCTGAGACAGTTTGGAAACATATGTGAAAAGATAAGTAGCTCAATGTAATCAAAAAATTATCATTTCTGCCTGCATTTTACACTGCATTTGCACACCTTGTAATTTTACCGGGCAGAAGAGATACTGCTGAACCTTATGTATATTACCTGCAGACAGTAAAACATCTGTATTATGTACATATGTATATTGTACCATTTTCTGTGCTGTACCGTATGTTGGGAATCCGTGTGTGGAAGACTGTGTTATGGTGTAAGTAGAATAACCGCATATGAGTAATTAGTCGTAAAATTGTCGAAACTACAGTACGGGTAATTATGCCACAACTATAACTAGCTTACAATTTACTATAAAGAAAGGACCCTACTATGTACATGTGGAGCGGCAGTGACAATGAGCTCACTCCGTCCGTCAGTCGGAGTCATACACATGAGAAGTTTTTCTCGCCTTCCTTAAGTCGTAAAAGTCAGCGTGTGTAATCATGCCTGTCAAAGTCGGAAATGGCAAATACCTACCGTGTCAAGCGCATTGTTGTGTACTTATTCATCTAAAATAATTTTTATTAAGCAAGCTGTCATTTCATACCCCCGAATTGTTCCTGTAATGATTTAGGACACAATATGTACGGTGACGCATAAAATATGCAATATCCCATGCCATGTCTCACATTTTCTCAAATAACGTCCACATTAACTACTAAAGGTTTGTAAATTGGACAGGGAAAAGGTATACATAAATTTTAAGAGTGCAACAATAATAAGTTTAACTTTCTAAAACATTTGGTTTATAACTTGTTTCAACTTGCATCTTGCACTAATAATAATTTAATGTGTGCTGGTCAAGCGAACTGCACATTACTGATGAAGTGGATGTTGAAAATCCAATCCAGTGAAACAACTTGAAACAAGAAACCATACCAGACCCTAATGCAAACTGATGCTTCCAAAAGAACGTTAGCAGTTCTTGTAAATGAATAGGAGCGTTTGTCCGTAATGAATTCCGAATATTTAATTAGAAATAAATAATTAAGAAGGACAGATTTACAAGCTTTTTTTCATAAAGAAAAGTTCTGTAAATCAAATTCAGTTCAATATTTTGCGTGATGTGCAAAATCATAGGCAATTGTGGATGGTGATGGTGAATTGCACACTGTGCATAGAGCATTGTTGCTGTGTACATCCGCGTGTTCCATGGCGAATTGAGCGCGACAGGTTGGCATGGAAAAAAATAATTTGTTGTTGACGTCTAACGTTTCAAACACTTTCTATATCTTCTATGTATAACGGACGACATTGGTTTGGCTTTTGGCTTGTGTATTTTCCAAATTACATTTCTTCAAGTAGCCTTGTTCCTCTAAGGTTTTGCAACTCAAGTCAAAGATCGCATCCTTCACAATAATAATATAATAAAGAATAATAAATAATTATAAAAACTTTATTTATTTTTTTGAGAAATTGTGAATATTACCTTGCTCATTTGCTATATAGTGTAATCCAATTTCAACTTACAATTTCGTAATAATTAGAATCAATAAAAATGACGCTGCATGACAGAAGTGGATCACATTTGTGGATATAATTGTAATAATAAATTATAATAATGGTGTATTGCATTGAATTGTTATAAAAGATAGAAACTTTTGTAGTTAAAAGTTGGTAGTGTACTTGTGCACAAGTGTTTTACGTTCACTGGTGATATGCATAATAGATTTTTTGTACTTACGGACCGTATGAATGTACGGTATGTACATTCAACTCTCATGTGCCAAAGCTTTTATTGAAGTTTTCTCATGGTTTCGTACTTAACTTCATTGATGGGCTGATTAATGCGTCTCCGATTACAAAATATTCACACGGAAAATGTGCTTTCCTTATGTCCCAAGACTCCAAGAGGATGCATGAGGACGACTCGACATTTGAATTTTAATCGGCACACAACAGCGCATTTATATACCTGAAAGCGCTATATAGATATACATAAGGCATGTGAAGAGCCTTGCGTTGCTAAAAAGATTGGGTAAAGCTTGCTCATTGCTGGTAGTGACAGGATTTTTACAAGCATCTTACAACAGGTAATTTTTCAAGTTAGTCATTGTAGCCGGCTAAAAATGCAATCTGAAATATAGGTCTCAATCGCTGTTACTGTTTGTCTCTATGATTGAAAAGTAACAGCAGAGACTCAAAAATTACGACCCACATTTCCACAACTTTTATAATTTAGTATAGAGTTGAAGCGTTTTTTTTGCATTTAATGTGAATGGGAAATGTTGCTGCTCAGTTCATTGTAAGCACCCAACAATCAATGGAGTGTCTGCGGGGAGACGAAAAAATATACATCGTGACTTGAAGACCCGCAGGTCATACTCAATATATTCTCTCCTTGTCGTACAACCATGCTATTCCCTTGCTTTTGCTTTTCACATAGCTGGTTTCACATTATTATAATGGTTGTATGAAAAGTGGAACCGTACCATTGACAAGGTAAAAATCCTCAAGTGTACTATGTATGTCGTATGTCCAAGCATTCATTTCTTCAAGTCATACAAGAAATATCTTGTCTCTGGTTTTAGCCAACGAGTTCAGAGTTTGGGGCTAAATGGAAAAAGGGTTGTTTGAGGAACTTAACCTATTCTTTATACTTGTGTGTACTCGTGTTTGTATTTTGTACATGCTAAATCTACTTAGTTAGTACTTGTTATATACGATTTTGTATATAGGTACGTGACTTTTGTTGCCGTGTACTTGCGCTTGGCATTCCTCATCTGGTATACATACTTGTATACGTACCAAAAAATATTCCTCTCTCATCTCAAACTATCCTCAACATTGCAGATTGCAGTAGCTGCTACCACATATTGCAATCCAATCCCACAACACAACATTATCTATTGTATTAAAATGAGAAGCTGTATTGAAAGTTACGGTATAAAATGACAATAATATCTTTTGCTACTTCTTGTTCGACATGTCTCCATCGTTCCTTGATGTATGTATATTCGTAAGGATTTCTGTCGCGACGCAGCATTCCTCTAATTCCTTCCTTTTACCCATGTAAGTACGTCACATTCAAACAGGAAAGAATGTAAACATTCATGTAAATACGTTTTAATATTCTGCCCTAAAGGTTCCCACTGCAACTGAAAGACATGGTCCTCATTATTTACGTTAGCTTATTTCAGCAGAAAATCTCCATGATTTTTCATACTACATAGGAAATTGTAGTCTCACGATATTAGCAATCCTCCACATCTGATTTTATCATTCCTGCTGCTTTCAATTTTAGAATTCGTGGTTGACTGTTTGAAGGCAAGCCGCAGTAGTTGCATTAAACTTTCCAAGTAGTAAACTATTTTGGTTAAAGTTGTAAAAAAATAATATTGCCGTTTATGTATTGAAATGCCCACATGTTAATAGTATACTAAGTATACTTACACTCACGATTTCAGCTTGGAATCCTAGGCTGGGGATAAACAACAAAAGATCGTGCAATCCTTTTTGGTTCATTTCTTTTCCACAATATATACTTTTCATTGTTTATACCGTAAATCGGGTTTTTCTCTCTGTGCTCAAGCTTCTTACTACTGTCTTTCCTTGGTTTGAAAATCAACAAATCTTACCGCAAACTTTTTTCTGAACATACACAATACTAGCAGTGAGTTGTAAGGTCTTGGGGAAATTATGTATTTGAACAAAGACGGTACACGCTCGCACTTACATATATTATTACATACTTGGAACCTCACTTGTATATTTTTGCGTTGCAAAAATATGTGTATGAAAATGTTAAGTGCTAACGGTAACATGTCCACAAACTCACGAACTAACCTTTAGATGATGGCTTGTGAACTCTTTGACGCTGTAAATCATCCTGCTATATTATACCACAATTTTAGCATGCAGTCATTCAAATCGTTATGATTTCGATCAGTGTTCACGAAATACCGGAAAATTTATGGATTAAAACTGGCTCACTCAATACACAACGTGATTTGGCTCGATTGTACTCTAATATAAGGGGAATCGAATATTTTGTGGGAAATATATTTACCGATAAATATCCTCCACTCAAAAAACATATATGTATATCACTCAAAACTTATATCTTGGTAGTGCATTCAAACCGTTTTGGTTTTAAATTTTTGGCTTTAGAAGAATTACACGGAAAGGTCAAGGCTTTAGTAAAATACGAATTTTTTTAAGGTAGGGCTTGCATATTATTGAATGTCAAAAAACATGTAATTAGTTGTATAAGGACATACGTATATACATATTAAGCTCTTTCATCCCAACGCTATTAACATAATTTTGTTAGCAATAAGACATGTCATTGTTTATCTTGGAGGAATTATTAGAGGTTAAGATGAAGAAAAGAATAATAGCTTATCTGAAATGAATGTCTCAATGAGTTGTAATAGGTGTGAATTCATTCATAAAAAGAGAAGCTTGATTATTGAAATGACAAATGCATTCTTCTTCAGCGGAGTGAACGGAGCATGAAAAGAGATTAAGTTAGCGTGCTATTTTAGTTTTGTATCACCATCAACATTTTAGTTTATTTTAAGCCGATTAAATGATAATCATCAAACGTGGGTTCATTGTTTAACTTTAGACTGAAGATGAAAGAATATGTCGTGAGTATCACTTGTATGTATTTTAAGATTAAGAGACATTAGTAGCTAACGCCTATTAATAGTTGTTCCGAAGTTTTACAAGGGTTTATGACTACTCGCCATAATTGAATTTCCCAGTAAAACGTCGACGGGTTGAAGGATGAGCAAATGGAGATATGCAAACGTGTCACTGAAACTGAAATTGCAACCGGCGTCAAAGGGCAAAAATCTTGTTTATATCTTGGAATGGAAGAAAAGACTCTTGCGGTCGAGACATGCCCAACAAAATAGTTCAAAGATAAGAATTTTTAATATGAGCCCAGGACGCGTGTATCATCCGTCGAGTAATATTTTTGTTCCTAACATGATGTCCCTCTTTGTGAATATTATTCATCAAGCTTTCAAACATTGTGCCCTGCTCAGAAGAGTCATGAGTATCTCTCGTATAGGATAGACAAGAAACCGTTAGATGATTTTCCTCGATTGAGGCCCCAAACCGGCTCGAATCTAAGCTAACCGGCTAAGCCTTCGACTCTCAATGAGATTAAAACTGTGTGTAAGAAAATTTATGAAGGTGATCTCTTCAAGGAGTTACTTTATATTCCATTAGAGCTTCTACTATACCATAATATGGGAACTCTGCTCATTGTATGCATAGTTAATAGGGATGATCATTCGTTGTATGTAGGGGTAGTATATGGAGATTAATTTACTCGATTACTGTGACGATGGAGTTTTAGCTGTGGGTTTAAACTACGTCCACGCACCCATAGGACCATGTATTAAGATTAAGTCCCAAGAAGCTCATGCAACTGCGAGTAGTGCTAAAAATTTTAATGCAATAATTGTTTTGCGTTTACACCTTCAGGCACATCACATTATTGTTGTAGATGGTTTTCGGTCTTGGTAATGCTGTGTGCAAACACAAATGATGATAAGGACAAGAGATTGGGACCATCACACATGCCAATCGTTAGTACAAACCCTTTCATATCATTCTGAGATGTACACTTGAAACGTCACCTGTGATGCTCCTCTGGATGTTATGTCCGAGCAAAGAAATCTGCACTTACAAGTAGGCCACCTCGTAGACACAAACAGTGAATGAATATCATAGTGGACACATACACTCGCTATATAAGCACGATATATCTAACAGGTATGCAGGTTACAGTCTCTCTAACAAGATTTGATTCCACCCTTCGACTTTTGCTCCTGTTATTATACTCTCAGGAATTTATATTGTATCATATGTGTTGTGATAAGTAGATCATGTCAATAATATACAAATGGCAGAGATGTAATCATTGTCGTAAACACTACTCAGTCGTCAGTGAGTTCAAACAACGTAATGCGAGATTCAAACATGAGAATAATTAATACTTATTCTTTCCCAAGTATAGTAACTAAAAACGTTGCATGGTTGGATTGAGTCGTCCTACAACTGCTAGTTATCCCTTCACCTATCTATTAATTATACAACCTCACTAATATTCAACTGTGACTGGACCAGCAGGTAGACACAAGCAAAATTTAATGTGCAAAAGTTTTGCATAATAACCAGTCCTGACTGTTTACATCCGAATAACTGCCATAGTCGCTGCAATTGTGTCATTATGTGTGTCGATGTAAATCATACTTAATTTCATTGTTTTGATTGTTCACACATTGTAAAATATTTACGAATAAATTATTTAAACGGGGTTTATTTCTTTAGCAAAAGCGTTATAAAAGTACAATTTACGTAGTAGTTGAGCTGCAATTTAAGAATTAGATCAACCTATAAACCAGTATAGGTATATAAACTGGATTATAGAGTGTATTAAATTTAATGTGACGATTTCGTAATTTTGCTACAGTATATCTTTGAAGTAAGGACATCATTCGCGTGTGATGCGTGTTGTAATTCGGATTTTAAAAAGATTAAGTTTATTAACATAGTCGTTCTGTGCAATAAGGCATACGAATAATTATATGGAAATAATTGTTGCACCTCACATAATTACAGCACACCGCAAATTCAGTTTTTAATGGCATTCCACCTGAAGAGATATACGTGGATGACGAAAATCGTATTTTGTGGGTTCATAAAACGAGGTGGTGAATATTATGGTTTAAACAAATGGATTTTCACGTATTGTATCTATAGGCATTCAACGAGATAAGCATATAGGATGTTCATGGTCTACCCGCATGAGTTCAATTAACCAGAGCCTCGGAGGATTTTGAGGTTCTTTCTCTGTGAGCCATTACGATTGCTCTAAACTAGCTTTTTTAGATATTTTTGGTTAATTTAATATTACCAGGATGATCTTTTCTGTCATTTGATACTACTTGAAAAGGTCCTCAAGGTAGAGAGAAATCTCGTTTGCATTAAAATATTTTGTTGGGTAATATCATGCGGCGTTTATGATCAAACTAACTGTTCCGTTGTTAGATTTGCATTATGCAGGCTGAATAATTTACACTCCCGTGCAAAATTATAGTAATAAAATGGATAAACTTTCTTTAGGCGCAAAAACTTACCTCTCTGTATTTATGATTTGAGGCTAAGTTCAGCGATGCTCAACCTCCAACACAGGAGCATGACTGTAGTGTTTGTGTATGTGTAATAATGAATAAAATTGATGTAATAATTACAGTGATATTTTAATGTGATCATGCTGGTTTTAAAGTATACATGTGTATGTCCATTGGAGAATTTCGAAGCTTTTATTTGCAGTTGGTTACATGAGATGAGTACAGATCAGAGATTTTTTACAGATGTATAGTATTCATTCATATTTACTGTTTATTAAAATGTGCATAGAGTAGTCATCATAATATACTCCTTGCTGAGATTTCAACTTTTGACGGCATCTGTACACATTGAGTTTGACAAGTTTACCTATATGAAGATGTAAAAGATGTTTTTTTTTGCAAAAAAACGTAAAAGAATCTTCTGTTGAGGAATACAAAGATGAGTTACACCTTCATCCGTAGTTGTACCGTACACCAAGTTTCAAGCTCTCTCAATTTACTGTTTTCGGGACTCAGTTGTTGTTGTGTAAATCCTGTTTCCGAATAAATAATTACATTCTCAACAGAACTTAATAAGATATTTCATGTTACAGGGGAAGATATCCTGAATATTATATAAATGTATATGATCTTCAGGATGTACAATTTCTGTATTTAACGTATTCTGAAGGCCGAGATCAGTATCTAATCAAAAAGTAATTTGCCACTTCCTTGTCATTTTTGTCATTTATTTTTGTTAGTTTACAGCCTTCTCGTCTAGAATCTACATTTTTTCGGTATTCTCGTCCATTGCGCTTACTCGTTTCAATGACTTGTATCCACATATTTCATTGTTGTAGTTATGGTGCGTTTCATGGTCGGAATCTTTAGATGAATCTTTGTTTTTGTTCTGTGAAGGGGCAAATACAGAGACTATTAGTGGGCAAAACAGTTTCAGTATGGATTTGTAAACATACAAAAACCATCTATATCCGATAGCTATTAAGCTAAATTAGTGGCGTGGTCAAACTGTGGCACCATTTATACTTGTGGAGTGCAAAATATATAATTACGGAGCAGGAAGTCAGACCTCGAACGTTTTTAGTCTGCTTCTGTCTTCTGCTAAAAAAAATGGGGACGATTCAGCCTGATCTGTTCACAATTTGGACATTGTAAATTTGTATTTGAAATAGTAAATAAATTATTACAGTTACTCGCTAAAGTATGCAAAATAAATGCATAATGAGGTCACATGGATTGTTGAATCCGATGACTTCATAATGACAGGACGTTATGTAGTAATTCCATATACTTACGTACAAATTGGTTATATGCTGGAAAACGTAACTTTTTGTTCGATATAAATGCCATGCCTTAATTGCTACAAATTTGATACCAGAATGGAATTTAGCGCTTCCGGTCTCACTTGTACCTTTTTCCAACATCAATGTAACTATGTATAGATGATTCAATCGGAATTTCCTATTGGCACTATACTTCAAAATCACCCTTAAGCAGATGAGAATTATTTCCCTTTAATCCTAGTAGATATTAAATCAAGGTAACCTCTTAAAAACGCCAAAATAAATTTCTTACTCCATACAAAACTTTGGTAAACCTACTCGAGTTCGCGGATCATTCGTCTTGAGCTGTTGTACATATATAGTTAACGTAGAGTTCAATTAGTATGTGATGATTAGTATATTAGTATTATACTATGACCGTACTTCTCAAAACGTTGCGTGCACTCAATAAAAATCTTGTGTTTCCACGTAATCCGCTTGAAAATCACGATTAAATCATGTTTACGTTTTTGTTACTGAGAAAGGTTAATGTTTAGAAGGTGACAGTTTAATGTTTAATCTCATGCCGGAAATCCCTGTATAGTGGAAGCTCATTACTTAACTCTGTCACTATTTCTGTAGTATAATAAATTATTAATAACTGTAGAGGTCGAGGAAGCGAAAGCATTTGTGTCATACTTTCGCAGTTCTGTCAAATTGTTTCAATGGAAGAGCTATAGAGTTTCTTAGTTTAGTTATGGGTTGGCTATTATTTTGTTTTTCGTGACAATCCAGTAGTCCCTATGAGGACTTCATGTGAGTCATGCATGTGGATGGACTGCTGTATTATAGTGTAATACAAATAGTCGGGATATCTTCTATAGTTGAACATTGTCCGTGAAAAAGCATTGACGGAGTCTAGGTTATTTACACCGGAAAGGAATGCTGTTTATGAGTCAAAATTCATTTTTAAACAATAAATAAATCCCTTTGGTGATGGTTTTTATTTTTGTTCATGTATCTCCGAGTACATTTTTGAGGACAAAAGTCATGAATTCATCGATGAATATGTACGGTGACTTGGGTCTGGTCTGGTCAGAACATTCCATATAGTTAACCCTGTTGGTTGGTATTTTGATCATCATAAATTGCGCTTTGGAATTCAATTTTATTAGGACGTTTGCCTTGTGATATGCGATCAGAGTCAAAGATTCGACCAACGTTTTTATTGTCTAATCAGACTCCATTGAAGTATTTAAAACTGTATATTTTGAGTTTTTTCCCCTATTCATGCTTTTAAACTATTTTATCTATATAGATTACACCTGTCGTTATATGACATTTCTAAATTATACGGGCGAATAAACAAAAGAAGCCTGCTCCCGCTGAAAGAGCCTTGATATAACCCCATCATCCCTGTGCTCACCAAATAATAATGAAATTATTTCGTTCAACTAACTCAAAAAATACAAAGCTATAAAAGACCTTATCATGCTCTACCACATATTTTATTATGTATTTTGGGAGTTGTGCTATAGACTACCACTGTCCGTACAATTTACTTCTTTTGTGTTTCCAAAAGACAGGAAGAGTATTTCCTGTTCGTTTGTCGGGAAACGTATAACATAAAAAACCCGTCAGTATTTCAGCCACTGAACAAAAATGCTTAGTAATCCATCTAGAAAATCTAGTCTGATATTATATATGTACGTACTGTAGAACATGCGTACATCATAATTATTGATGCATATAAGGATGCGCTAGACGATCAGTAAAGCTTGCTGGACGTACCACATTTTTTGATTTAATATTATGATATATATTGGAATTAACTGTGAAACCCAAATTATCGTGTGGTTGGGCTGACCTCTCTATATGCAATTAAATGCGTGAAATATTTCTGTAGCCTCAAATAAAAGATTCGATTTATAATTAAATCTCAGCGCAGAGCCTTTGCACGTACTTAATACTATTGGAATCTCTTGAGAAAGAAAAAGGAAGACGATGCAGATGGAATTAAAAAATTCCCAGTAATCAACACGTAATCAGGTGAAGGTGACTAATAGGTAAATCAAATGAGATCTTAAATATATACGGCAGCAGGCAACCCGTGGCCCCATTCACACGCCAGTAAGCAAGCTAAACATAAAGGAAGGCTTCTGAGCACAAGTTGTTAATTGGATTAATTTTCCCTTTCAGAAGAATAAAAGGGATTTTTACGCACGCAGTTTACTATTCCCAGATTCCTTCCTCAAGAACATTAATTAGTGCAATAATACAAAGTTTTGTTGTTTATTTGAACTAAAAGCAACTCCATATGCACATCAGGCAAACAATAACAAGACCTGTTTGCATGTCCTCTTCATGCTTTTCAGTGTATTTTTTGTCAGCTCTGGTCTGGTATAACACAAAGTATACAGTATACATGTTCAGTACAAGCGCAATTTGTCTTACATTGATATTAGTAAGTGCTACTTTTAATAAACAGCATGCATATATATGCATCGTGTAAAGCTGGTAGCAGTACAGTTAGCTGATCACAAAAATATGTGAACTTTACAGCACGTTTTAAATTCACGGCTTACCTCCAATATGGATGGAATATGTTGTTGTTATTATATTTTGTTTATTAGTCATCATACGTTGTTGTGGAATGGATTTTCACAGTGTAATTTACTTTGATAAAATACTTGAAGCAATTTTGTTCCGTTGTTTTTCAAAGTGCAATGTATGTTAAAGGTACGCAAAGATACATCACAGGCCTTTAGATTCAATATACGTAATGAATGTATATAGAAGGATAGGGTAGCTTTGGTATTGTTGTCTTCCTTTTCCCCTTTACCATATGTGACCATTACAGCATTGTCAAAAGCTTAGCGCAAGATCTTGTGCATTCTTGACGTGGACAAGATTGAAATAGTTGACAGAACAAATGAAATCTGCATCATGGTCGCCTATAAGGATCCGTGAAAATTTTACATTCAATCGGTACCATACGTACGCAGATGAAGGAATTAATTTTCCTAGTGTCTTACCGTTTCAAATGACAAGTTTGTATTTCTATTCCGTTCATATTATCATCTAACAATTGTTAAAAGATGGAATTGGGCCAAAAGCAAGCTTTTTACGGCTATGATTAAAATTTCAATGGACATGACCTGGAAACTTGTATAGGTCGTCAGATTGTTTGGTTTTCACTGCATTTCACTTTGGGATTCTTGAGATGCAAACTACAAGCAATTGTTGCAAATACTGGAGTAATATTCGCGAAAGAAAATTGTTCTTTTTTCGTCAAAATTTAGAAAGGGCGGAAAGAACATTTAGAGTGCATTTACCCAGAGGATTAAAAGTTACAGAATCTATGTACATGTGTGTTTGTATGGTTGTACTACATAAGAATGATTTTTGATTCTCATTTCCTTTTCATTTTTCTGAACAAGCTCCCTATATGCACGATTCGGCAGTAAATTAAGGCATACATATAGTAAAACATACTGGCAAAAGGTGTTAAAATTCCCTCAAAACAGTGCAAAACATGCCTTGAGGCAAGGCTTAATAAAACATAAATGCTCAGTTTTGCATATTAAAATTATTGTATATGTATGTATGAATCGTTTCTAAACCTTTATTATTTTTGTTGCAGATCTGTGTAGAGTGGAAAATGGCCTGTCAAGTATTATCGTCGATATTGCTGAAAGTGTCGGAAACGGTAATTACTTATTTCAAGCTTATTATAGTTACAGTAATACATAGAATGAACAAATTGAACGATTTGGAACGTGCGAAATTTCTATTCTAATTTTGAACTTTGAACCTTCATAAGATACAAGTATGTAATTTCTAATTTCCTCATTTTGCAATGATTTTGCTGAAACTTATTACTACAATGAATTGATGATGTAGAAATGGATCAACCGACGACACCAAGGGAGCTTCCGATAATCGGCGACCCTTACGAACAGGTTGAACTCTCGTTAGTCTATCCGAATGACAAGATCTACTTCGATTTGGTGGGGAAAAGACTGGAATTGAATGAGCCGCTAGATCGTGACAAAGATGATATCTCGAGTATTGTGTTCCAAGTAAGTTTCATGTATATTCATATGTTTGTGTGCATAAATGCTTTAAATATCTCCTTTAATTATCCTTTAATGAAATTGCCATTCCGTGCTTATCCTATAACATAGCAGGAAGGCCCAAAACCGAACGTTTTGAATAACACAAGATTGTTCGGTACATTACGCTAGAGGTAGAGGATCCTTTCATTTTTAGGAATGCAAAAGCTTGCAGCCGCAAACCAACTTTGCATAATTCCCTTGTCAGTCATGGAAGATATTTTAAGCTAAACTTACAATTCACCACATGCTGTAATTAAATCTATTTACGTTTCCCGTAATTACAACAGATAGTGTATACAGTTTGCTATCAATGTTTTAAACATGGACGAGCTTTGAATTCTCAGCATACAAACCAGCGATACTCGTGCCCTATCACACGCGAAAAAACTTTTAATTACCATAAGTCGACCAACTATCGTCACCTTTGTACTAACCACTGTATAATTCAATAGGAAATCTTTTGCATAGGGTGGATGACTAGTCAGAGTTAAACAAGTTCAAACGTTACTGATTTTACTAATGTCGGTTCCCGCTGGAGTATCTATAAGTACAGATACAGATGTTAGAAGTACAAGATCGGGCATTGAACGCTGCATCCAATGCAATAGGAAAAAATTACTGTTAATGTATTTTTTCAGCAAGCTTATGATTTTTTAAAAGGAAGAGTTATACTCTTTTACTTTTACACACATACCTGTATACCTACCTATAGATACTTAAGCTTGCATCGTTGTATTTCAGCTTAACTATTTATGGGGCATTACGAGAATGCCCGGATATGAAGAAAGTTTTGAATATAAGTTTACACAAGAAGCTCCCAAAATATTTTATCTTGGTCTCTAGTAATATTTCGACTATTATTCCTTTTCTTATTACCTAACTCGTATTCGTATGTTGTACAGCAAAAATGTCAAAATCTTAAAGTTCATGCAAGAGGCAATTATTATACTTCTTCCTTGTTTACATAAACCAATTACATGAATATTACCGAAACGAGTAATGAATACAGTAGTAATATAACATTTCTCCTGTAAACTCATCCCATTCCATCATCTCGCTAGACATAAATAAATCATGTAGACGGATAGGTCGACTGATTAACTAAAAAGTGCATATGGTCGTTTTCCTTCTCGTTCGTCGTAAAACGTAAGGATTCTAATCTAAACCCAAGCCGCACCGCAAGGATTTAGTTATTTAGTACATACATTACTGTGAAACCCGTGCGAAAATCTTTACCCTCGATTCTGATTCTGAAAATATTAATCGCCTTTTCCCAACACTCGCCGCTTGCAAAATGAAATGAAACTATCGCGATTGTATCCGTGTTGTACGTGTATACATAGATCATTGTATCAAATAAATATTCTAAAGCCCCTTTCTCAGACGTAAGGTTGATAGTGGCTTCCACGTTTCAATACCATTGAGAAAACCTTCACGTCGGAAGGTGTAGTTAATTAAGCTTCTTTGACTTTGTTAATTGGCAAGGATGATTTGCAAGCATCTTTCCCAAGTTTCCAATCTATAATGAATTATTTGTACTTTGCAGCTGGTTTGTTCTGTGAGGTCGACGGGAGAAAAGAGATCCATCCCCATAATCGTCCGTATATCTGGTAAGTTCAAAGGAACAATTCATGACTGATTGTGACTCTTTTAGCAACTGTGTACTTACTCGTTTCGTTTTTTGTTCTCTAGACATCAACGACAATGCTCCCAAATTTTCCAGTCCCTCTTATGAAGTCAGCGTCTCTGAAGTGAGTTAAATTATGAATGCATATTTTCCGAATGGGAAGTCTGAGTAGTAATTAACAATAACTTATGGGTACTCAATATTGATATAATGATTTGTGCAGGCTGCCCCGGTCGGCACGACAATATTTCGAGGCATTCATGCCCTGGATGTTGACTCCGGAGTCAACGGTTTGGTGGAATATTCTATTGTGGATTCGGATGAAGAAAAACCTCAGGAGAATGGCTTTGGAGTATTTACTATCAACTTACCCCACCAAGGAGCTGTAACACTCAACCGAACCTTGGATTATGAGAAGAGCCAGAGATATTATGTCACAATTGTTGCATCGGTACTATTTAACGCCTTCTCAAGATCCTATCCTATTCATATTATAAATACCTACAGTTGAAATCAGCAGAAATGTTCTTATCTAGTTTTCCCAAAATAAGCTGTCGTCGTTAGGATAATTTGCACTGAAGATTGGTTGATTCTATCTAGCATTGCAATTAATTGTGTCATGTTGACGATCGTATCTACATCTTACTTTCCAAAACTATCGAAAAAACTTTAGTAATTTTCGTACATTTTAATTTTATCGAGGACTTCATCGGGGAAACAATGTCAACAACCCATCTAAGAACTGCTCAGTCATCTTCCTTTTTGTAGTTGCTGTATATGTAATATGAACAGCATTTCATGATACGTGTAGTGCGAAACTTATTAAATGTCATTTTATAAGTGAATTATATAAGCAGAAAATGATGAATCACTTTTCACGACTAACAAAAATGTATAATATGCTTTCAGGATCGAGCTTTTGACCCAAGATATCGCAAATCTTCCACGGCTACCCTCACAGTGGTATTTAAATATTCTTTTCATTCCTTACTATAAATTTGATGTACAAGAGTAAACGGATTCCTATTGATTGAGATGTTTTGCAAATTATTATTCAGCAAGTGATAGATGCTGATGACCAACCCCCAAACTTTCAATTACCTTGCAAAAAACAAGACGGTTTCTGTGTGGATCCCATCTACGAAGCTTCGGTAAGTACTTTGGTGGTTTTTTGGATACGTTGCTTATATTGTTGAGGCTTATTGTTAGTGTGGAATTCATAAACTCATACTCTGTAATGAGCATCGAATTTTTTATCATCCTCCTTCCAATTCTTCGTATGCATTGCGTATATAATATATTACATACTTTTAAACATTATCAGTTTTTCCAGAACACACTTGTATCGTTTTTTAATTAGACGCTTGTATCTTTATGCACGAAAAGTTAGTAAATGGCATGAATGAGATTAATTAATTTGCCATGTAGTATGTATATTGCTTTTGGAAGGTTAATAATTTTCTGCAGCTATATTCGCTAAGTCTAAGACAAATTAACACCGAACAAGTGATACTGTTGAGATATAACCGTTTGGCGTATGCTGTATAAGGCTCATCATCTCAACCATGCAGTATTATAATTGATAATGTATTTTAACTGCTCTCCATATTTTAATTTCGTATTTTGTTTCCACTCCTCATTAGAAGCTGTCGACATTTGCCTCGAGTTATTTTGTGCTATTTTTACAATGAATGACTTCCCATATTTGAAATAAAAGGCAATCGTGATGCATCTTTATAACATGGACACTGATTTCTTTGATGCTTTTGACATAACTAGGTGACAAGAGGTGTTCTATCAGGTGTTTTGGATGTACGACCTGAGAGGATTCTTGCAGTTGACAAGGATACATTGCGCTCTACCATCCACTACAGCTTTGTTACCGGCTCACCCCCTTCTTTCGTTGATTATTTTCACATTGACTCACAGACAGGAGTCGTGAGACAAATTCGGCCTATAGACAATGATGAAGAAGTTCGGTTCGACATAATTTTAAAAGTAAGTACCTCACTTTCTTCTTGTAAGATAGTGTGATGGTTTTTGTATTGTATGTACACATTAATGTACATGTGTACTCTATGCGGCATCCTGAAATTATGGAATGAGTATAGGTATGCCTACTAACATAGTTTGTTAGTTTGTAATTACCTAGGTAAATATTGTACCAAAATTGAAAAGTATATGATATTGAAGGGTGTTCATATCCTAGAAACCGGTCTGTAAAGCAAAATTCTCTCATCGGATGGTCATTAAATACACATATGTATTGCCTATAGAGTATGTTACAGTAATAATTTTATTGCAGTCTTAACCTCGACACATTATAGCTATATAAATAAATAATAGTATGTTTCTCATAGGGAAGCGTGTGTCCACCTCTAAGTAAACAAAAAAAAATGTTATACATACAATAGAATAAGAATAATTTTGCATTGTGTGTGAATTTCAGGCAACAGAAGTAACTCCTGATAAAAGGTCGGCAACTGCCAAGCTTATTATCACGGTACATGCGGTGGATTCTCATCCTCCGATCATACAAACGTCGTCCTTGGTCGGATATGTGGAGGAAAATGCACCTGTGGGAACTGTCATTCTGTCCCTTCATGATCACCTTCCTATCCATTTTTCAGTTTCGGACCCTGATTTAGTAAGTTTATAAATAACTCAAAAATATAAATTCCATGTATCCCATATGCTGTACCTACGCATAACGGAAGTTGAGGCCGCGGACCTACCTATGTTTTGTTTGGCTTCAGCTAACTGGTGTGCGTTTCAGTATGCCCCAGTCGTTATTGCCAGTAATTAATTGTAATTGTTTTGATTTTAATTCAGACACCGAATGACCCCAAGCCAAATTACCATTATGAGCTGACTACATCTGCATTCAGAGTAAATGAGGAGGGAGTTTTGGTTGTCAATGAAGAACATCTTGACCGGGACTCTCCACATCCATCTGAACTAAAATTTCAAGTGAGGCCTTAAAAGTATAATTAAAATTTAATATTTTTTACACGTTCTTTTGATATTTTGCCAAGTGCTGCTCGATTGCTCGAAGACTAAGGTTCTTATTTTAATTTAATTATTAATCATTTTTAATTTTTTGGAATACGTGGTTTTATTAGCGATTCGAAGTTTTTGCCAAGCTTTCGATTACGA
>JAQGAK010001487.1:0-31618 GCA_034696945.1 Lipothrix lubbocki | reverse complement strand
AGTAAATCCCCGGAAGCCTTTTTAAACCATTTGGTGCTCCCATTTAAATACATGGAGAGTGAAAAAAAAATAATTTTGTGCAAAAATGAGTTTAATTGACTGCAAACTATGGGTTTTTGATATTTGCGAGGTTACCAAAAAACATTGGGTTTTTGACTTTCAGGGAAGTCTGAAATTACTGTCTGTCTACAAAAATGAAGTACTGTAAACTATCAAGCATGAACATTATTTGAATACAAAGTGAATGGTTTGTTTATTAGCACGACATGAATTTAGAAAATGTTGATATTTAAAAAATTTCACCAAATTCGACCAAGACAACCCCGTAACGTATATTGACCAAGTCAGACCCTAAAGTATTTTGACCAAGTTAAACCCTAAAAGTATACATAGTATGGTGATCAAGTCAGACCGTAAAAGAACGGTGAACGTAAAAGCGTGACCGACGGACGGACGTCACACCGGTTTTATAATATCTTCGCAGTGGAAAAACTATTAGGAGCCGCTATTAAATAGTTGTTCACAGTACATATACTTATTTATTTATAAAACTGATGTATTTTAGCATTATTTATTGATATGCTAAAAATTTAATATTTTACTTCCCAAGGGGGTGCAATTGCCCTAGCCCTCCCCTTGCTACGCGCCTGTCCATATTCCTTATAAAGCCATTAAAACAATTTATAGGCTTCCGTTTTTTGAGTTCTAATCTAAAGAGAATCTAAAGATTATTTGTCCAGCACTTTTGTGTTGTAATCGCTGCCATAATGAAATCATCTCGAGGTAAAAAATAAGTTGTAGTTCATTCGAAAAGATCATAATAATATACTGGTTGCGCGAAGGACTGTACACCGGACTCCCGCTATAAGAGAACTCTCTCTGTAAATTATCCTTTGGGCCCGCATATCATACATTCATGCATACAAAGCTCTTCTCTTAAGGGAATTCTTATAAAAGAGATTGGTTTTCAGTAATTTCAGACTTATTCGGAAAATTTTTATTTTTTCTGACCTCGAATTTATCAAAAACTAATAGCTTGCATTCAAATAACCCCAGTTATGAGCAAAATCTATTTTTCAACAATGCCCATGTATTTAAATGGGAGCCCTAAAGGTCCTGGAAGAGGGTTCCACGGATTTGAAGATTGTGGCAATACTATTCAGCCGATTTTCGTAATTAAGGACGCAAACGAAAGGAAATTAAATTGTCTACAGGCAACTATTTTTGATTTTGAAAAATTTGTATTCCTTGCTGTGGATATGTGCAATTTAGACCTCAAAAATGAGCTTTTTTAGCTTTACGAGATAAAAAAGCGACCAAGCAGGTATGACATATTTTTTTTTGTATTCAGCACAAAAAGTTACCCTAATATCGCGAAACAAATAATTTTTACTGCCCATAGGGTTGGCTCTACAAAATTTTAAAGTTGCTAAAAATTGATCCCCTCAATGTCAACTTTTTTCATGTTATGTTTTGGTGGCGCAAATGTCTTTGCGGTATCAGTTTGGCTGTAAGCAAATCATATGTCAATTTTTAACAATTAAAAAATCACATATTCTTGGGCCCAGTAAAATAGATAACTGCCAGGTCAGTTTTCAACGCAACCGTGTCGATCTTATACTCAAAATGACGCGTATAATCCAAATATGGAAAAAGTTGACATTGAGGGGATAGCACCTTTAAACCTTTAGCACCTTTAAAATTTTGTAGAGCCAACCCTATGTGCAGTAAATTAACAACAGCTTTAAAGCTTCCCTTTCTCTTCTTGTCTTTTAGTCTTCCTGTCTATCACTCATACATAAGACTTTTGAACGTACCCCTGGAGTCGCGCCTATACCATACAACCAAGTAAAATGCAGAAATTTTCAAAATTTCAAATGCTTATAACTTTTGACCCCTTTGACATCCGACCCTGAATTTCAATAGGTAACATACTTGAGCCCTTATCTATAAGTGTGTAAAATTTTATATTTCTGAAAAAATTTAGAGATATCGTAGGTACAGACACACGGATCTACAGACCTACAGACACGATTGATTATTTCAATAGGTTCACTTTCTACGAAGCGAGCCTAACAAGAGAGACGGACTTTTATTGACAGTCCAACTGGAAGTAGCTATATAAACTCATTGCTTTCGAGCTTATTAATAACTTCATTATTTGATGCGGCTGTTGGAAAGCAAGTGTTTGTTGAAATATAATTTGGAACTCAATATTATAGTACATATTATACTATTATTTCATTTCATTTAGTTACGTTTCTTTAAATATGCAACTAGAAACTAGCAAGAACAGAATAAATTTTAACGCATTATTAATCTAAAATATATCTAAATCTCTCTTAGATGCTTGATAGACATTAATTTCGAACTAACGATAACTGTTTCTACATCAGTAAACTCCTGTACATATAAAGGCGAATTTAAAACGCTCCATATGAGCATTGTTGAATGCTATGCTACGTACTATATTATTCATGCACAAATGGTTTCGTTAACAGCTCATGCTATGGGAACATTTTCATTCCAAACTTGTCCCCTTTTAATGTATGGTTTTAGTTCGGAAATGAAAGTTATTAGCTCATGCTCAAGTATACAAGCACAATGAGGAGCTTGACATCCGTGAATTTATTACGACAGAATAAATGAAACGAATGCATGAAAATCTACATGTGCTAAAGAAGATATTGCATGTTCAGGAATTTAGGATAGGGGTGGCCTGATGAAAGGAAGCATTCGTAATACTAATCCATTCGTATTATTGTTATAATCGCCAATCTACACTCATCAAGCCTCTTAAAGATGCATTGACTTCCAGATCGGTTGGCAACAGACATGAGCATTGTTATTAGCAGTTGAACTTTTTGCCCTCTAGCACAAGCACCACACTGAGGGTTCAGTCACATGCCTTAATTATTTGAGAAATCCATCAGCGATATTTAAGCTCTCCCAACTCTAATCCATTCTTCATTCCTTTTTGCCAGATGATCTGATATTCAAGTATTTCTTGTTGTTAGCAAGATTAGTTGTTATTTTGATATTCCGAATATAGTAATAAATTCACTGTTGCACCAGTATGACGGAAAGGATTTTGTATACTCTAGGTGATAGCCCACCTGGAAGAACTGTTCAACTTGCCTTAGAGTACTTGGATTTAAGTTACCAAGTCAAGCAGGTTGATTTTGACAATGGGGAGCACTACTCTAAGGATTTTCTTGAGGTACCATATGCTTATATTTATTTTGTATTTATTGAGTTCTAATTTAGTATTACTTTTGTAAACTTATTTGAGTTTCTGTTATTTTTATATTTCTGCATTTACCTGCAGACATAAAGTTATCTACAAAAGTATATTAATTGTATCATATTATTATTATGGTTCCATTAACCTGTAATTTTATGCTTTCTCAGATGTACCCACAGGGGGAGATACCAGTACTGGATGATTTCGGCTTCATACTAGGAGAAAGGTAATCTAAAAACATTCATAAATGAACGTGAATACTAACGTCATCTAATCTAATGCCTTATTATATGTAATAGTGTTGCCATAATTCAATATCTTGCTTCGAAGTATCCACGAGATGAAACGTTTTACCCCAAAGATCCTGCGAGAAATGCTGTCGTTCACCATCGACTTGCTTTCTATTTGTCGACCTATTATCGACGTATACATGATTATTACGTATGTTGGAAATAAGTATACATAATTACAAAATTTATATTAATCTTCTACATTGAGACAATAATAAACTAATAATTAGATACTCCCAATGGACTACAACTACACCCGAACACCAGACAATGAAAAGAAACTCAACTATGCCATCAAAATATTTGATGATTTTTTGAGGAAACAGAACACGATGTACGTCGCTGGAGGTAATGATGTACTTACATAATTAATTTACTGGTAAATGAATAAATATTTCAGAATTCTTTGATTTTATGTTCTTAAGACAATGTTACTATTGCTGACCTGCCGCTTCTCATGGGAACGGTAGTTATGGTGGCCTTACGGCATGACCTTCGCCCTTTTAAGTACGTCACCAAGTGGTTCGAAGATTTTGAGAAGAATCAGCCGAAGCTTTGGTCGATTGCCAAGGAAGGTCTGGATGGAGTGGTGTATTTTGATGCAAACCCAAGAGACATGTCTCATGTGAGACATCCATTTCATCCTGCCAAGCCACCTCCAAATAAAGCCAGTCAATAATAAAGAGAAATTGTGTTAAAAAGTTGCAGAACAGTTTTAATTACTTTTTACCTGTTGTTTCAAATTGAAATTACAATACATGCTAACTCTCACATTCCGCTTTTATTGCAATATTATTGTTTATGGCGTTGTTTATAAATGTATTCTTAAATAAACACTTTTCAGTTGGTTTCCTCATGCAGGCTTACATTTGTAATTTGTTATTAACTATTTATTTATTTTATTTACACAATGTGGTGCATGGATATTAGGGTTATTTTTAAATCTAATTCGTTAATAATTATTTTATTAACAAATGACAATACAAGCTTAATCATCATCAGTTTTTGGCAGTAATCAATCAAATAAAATTTTATCACCAGATAGTGAAAACCACCAATAAAATGTAAAACATGGCATAATGAGTGATTACTTACGTCAGAACAGAACTGTTAGAATATGCGGCAAACACTCAGTGCAACATCCTTGACCGGAGATGAGTAGCCGAGGATGCGGTAAGTGTGGTGCAAATATTCAATCAATTATTGAAAGCTTTATCTTTTTCAGAAATTCAATTCAACAATCTAATCTGAAAGGTTTGGCTAGTAAATGGTATGTCAAGTATAGCTTTAATATAGGTATAAATTATACTTTCTTTATCAAATTACATCGAGAGATGAATTTCAAGTACTTTTACCTATCCATGATAATTATTCAGTCCCACTGTATGAAGATAATAATATTTTTCCATAAAATTGAAACAACACTCGGCATAATCGATATTAGTGAATGCTGTGTCACACTGCGAAGATGAATCCGATCCTAAGTTTGGCATTACTTGCCACCATCTCCATTGTTTCTGGAGGTGCGTATATTAGTCATAAGGATATTAATAATGAACTAATTTTCATTTAAAGCCACTAAACCGATACAATTTTAATCAGTATACCTTGTGATCTATTCCCTTACAGCTCCAAATGCCTCCATCACCACTACGAATCGAGGTGGTGAGACTTATGCTCCTGGAGACATAATTTTCGAAGACAATTTTGACTTCCTTAATCATGAAAAATGGAGCCACGAGAAGACTATGAGTGGGGGTGGTGTAAGTATATAATAGTCTAAAATAATAATAACTAATTCATGATTTCCACAACGGATTACGGGGAAATAATAATTAAAATGTTGTAAAATTAAAAATATGTTTTAATACATAAATAAAATGAAATTAATTCATTTAATGTCATTGTATTATTTATCTTGCTCTACAGAACTGGGAATTCCAAGTTTACGACAACACGCGGACTAATTCCTATTGCCGTGATGGTATTCTTTATATTAAGCCAACTTTGACTAACGATCGCTATGGGGAGAACTTCGTAGAGACTGGAGATTTGGACCTTAATGGAGGCGCCCCTGCTGACGAGTATGCTAGACTAATTTAAAGACGAAAATTAATATTTAATAAATAATTTTATTATTTACTGTTTTCGGAACAATGCAAAAAGTAAAAGGAACCTAAATGGACTGATTTTAGATGTACGAATCCCTCTTTCTACGGATGTGCCCGTTCAGGTGCCGGTGGAAACGTCATCAATCCCGCCGCTTCCGCTCGTCTCCGAACTGTCGATACCTTTACCTTTAAATATGGTCGCGTTGAAATCCGGGCCAAACTTCCCTCAGGAGACTGGATCTGGCCGGCGCTCTGGATGATGCCCCGCTACAATGCCTACGGAGGTTGGCCCGCATCCGGAGAAATTGATATTATGGAGTCCCGTGGTAACCTCGACTACTTCCAAAATGGAGTTCACATCGGCAAGGAACAAGTTTCTTCTACTCTTCATTTCGGTCCCTATTGGCCTTACAATGGATACGAAAAGGCTACCGTAGCTACCAACTCCGCCAGAGGAAATGGTTATGACCGTGACTTCCACGTTTATGGAGTAGAGTGGACTAACCGTAAGTATTAAATCTTGCATTGTGCTTTTAAGTTTTAACGTACTGTTCGTTATAATAATTTACTTCTTATTATACTTCAAATCTGAAATTATTATAATTACTCCTCGATATGAATTATAGAGCATCTCAAGTTCACCCTTGATGGAGCAACAACCCGGGAAGTCGTCCCACCTGCAGGAGGTTTCTGGGAACTTGGAGGCTTCCCTGGTAATATTCCTAATCCTTGGGGTACCAACGCTGAAAACCCTCGCATGGCACCTTTTGACCAAAAGGTAAATTTCCAATTACTAAATTCAAAATTTAAAGAAATGTTTTCTCCTGATTAATAAAATGGGTATCTATGTTTCGTTATTTCAGTTCTACTTAATCATTAACCTTGCCGTTGGAGGAACTAATGGATACTTCCCCGACGATTATACCGGTACAAGAAAGCCATGGAGCAACACAGGTGGCAACGCTTTTGCTGAATTCTGGGCTGCTCGCAATGCATGGTACCCAACGTGGGTTAATGAAGATGCTGCTCTTCAAGTTGATTACGTCCGTGTTTATGCTGTTTAGTCATTTCCAATGAAATTAATCTTAACATGACAATAAAATTCAATCATGTGTTTATTCGATTTATGACCATGAACTTTGCAAAGGAAAGTTCATTTTACACGTAATTATAGTTATCTATTTTATAATTATTGAAATATAGTCGATTCATTCATTTTCGCGACAAATATTTTGTAAACACATAATGAGACAACAAGTGCCACTCACAAATCTGCCATAAATCACCTTATTGTATAGTTTCGATAATGTATTACGCTACAGCTACACAAACTATCATAAGTTGACGTCTGTAGAAATCAACTTCAGAATCATCATCAATCACCATCGACTGCATGCTATATTTATATACATTTTGCATATAATTAAGTTAAACACATCGTCAAGAACTATGTACTTCACGTTAGAATTGCATGTACGGCTCGTCATAATACTTGAAGTCAAAATTCTGATTCCACGAATATTCTGGATTTGACGACACGATTTTCACAAACTGTTGCAATGAACGAAAATTAAGGTCTACAATAAAAATAATGCAAGAACATTACATATATGCAAACATTACTTTGCAGGAACAATCAACTTATTTTTAAATTCGAATTCTTCATTTTTCAGTAACTCACCGCATTCCAAAGATTTAAAGCCCTCCCAAAATGTCCAGTCGCATTCGTTTCGGGTAATTTCGACTTGTAGACACGGCATCTGTGCAAAAGCAAGGTATCCTGTGATTTTTGTGATAAAAGAGTTAGAGAGAGAGCTGCGTGATTCTCTTCGGAGGCAGTAAATTCCGTGATGTATTTGAACCTTCAGTTGCTTCAAGCCTAAATTGTTTTAATACAATAGTTTAGAATCAATAGTTTTACAATGAAATAAATTATAAATAAAAAAATTAATCACAAATAAAGAATGAATAAAGTCCATGCAACATGCGATAGATATATAGATAAAATTTTCCAACAAACTGGGAAGATCCAAAATCGACGCATAAGTAGGTCTTAATGGAGAAATCTCCTGAAGTTGCGATGTAGAACAACATAAGAGACAGTCAACATCATCGTCGGAAATCCCACAGAATACTCCATCCAGGTTCTGCCTCACACTTTGATCCAAAAGAAACATATCAAGACTTGTCAGTTTAGGCCACGAGGTCCACAACTTTCGTAAAAATGGTCGTAAATTTTTGACATGTTGCACCTGAAAATATTTAACATTTGGAAACACTTCCGCTAGAGCCGCCAGCGTCCCTGCATTCCATCCCAATTCCCAACTACTTCTCAAACATAGTTTGGTAACAGTTGCACAGACAAAATCTGGAACAAAATATTCAAATTCCTGATAGATGAAGTGAAATTCATGGTAAAATTCTTCTGGTTCCTCTTCACTTAAATGCAATTCAAGGGACTCTAATCTCGGGAAAAGCATGTTGAAATTAACACTTCTTAGAAGTCGAAAGCCCAGATCCCTATCCAAACTTTGACAGTACTTAACTCGTAACAATTGGACTTTTTTAAATGGGCCGATTCTCTTTCTCATAAAAAGTCTTAGCAGAGAAAAATCCACGTTCAATTCTTCTAAAGTTGAACCACTGCTTTGTAGAATTTTATTTAAAATAAAATCATATTTTTGTATCTGAATGCAATTCCAGTTCCATTTCTGTGGTATGGTCAAGATTTTCAAGCTAAGGCTGCAGCAAGCTAATTTATTGAATAAATTTTCATGCTGGTTGTTGATGACGAGAACCAATTCTTGAATCACAAACCATTTCTTATTTAAAATTAGGGCCTGGAGCTGATTAGAATTGAGAAAGCCAATAAAGTATTTCAATTTTGGTGTTTTTGCAATTAATTTGTCAACCACATTTAGGCTTAAATTATTTGGATTTTGAAGGAATTCCAGTGTATTTACATTATCTAACCAATGAGTTTCTTGATTCTCATTTATTCGCAGCAAATTCATCAACGCTTTGTCGTCATTTAGCGGATTTTGCAATTGAACACTAATGAAATCGGAGTTTTGTGCTAGGAGTTCCTTAAAAAACCATTTTATGGGGCATTCCGAAACTGAATCACTAAGTGTCTGTGTGGTTTGATTTGAAGGTAAGATCTTCAAATGGCGGATGCTCCTGTTTTGCCGAAATGTTTTAAATAGATTGCCATCTTCCGACAGTGGACATGGCGCTCGTAAACACCGTAGGCTTAGCGCAACACCGTTAAAGGGCAGGGAAGTCCCGGAAGATTGCACAGAGCCCCAGATCTCCAGAAGTCGTTCGCACGGGTTTTGGTTTCTAACTGAAACGTAGCAGACCCTCTGGTGTCTAATGTACTCGCTTGTTTTTGCTCTCCAAGCAAAATTCAATAAACCACAGTTAAGGATGTCTTGTAATTTGAGCATGGACAACAGTTTTTGGAAAATCTGCAGAGCACAATAGAATTTCATAGTATTTGAAGATGATACACATAGGTATTAAATGAACTAGAATATTCTGAATTTTATTACTTTTAATTCCAGAACTTACCAGAAATATGTTCAATGCAAGATTAACTGTAATATGATTGGACAGTTCGGCCTGAAACAAAATTAGTAAATTACTTAAAAGGTAATATAACGTATTACATTTTAAGGTAATACTTATAAGAACCTTATTATGAAAATTTTGAAAGTGCTGACATAATTAAATCTTAAATTGTATATAAAAAATTATAAATATTTATTATTAAAATATTTCGTACATCAAAAAATAATTAGGTATATACATACAAATTATTGCCAAAACAATTTTGGGGAAAATATTTAAAATTAACCACAGTTCTATTATCTTTAATTATGCCAAAATATTAAAATTTTAATGAAATTTGTATCGCCGAAAATGTACTTTTGGAAGAATATCAAAATTTATTATACCTTAGCCAAAGACTTGCAGCTGTTGCCACACTGGACATTAGGCGTACGAGATCTCTCACTTAATTTGTCCATACTGTCAAGTGTACATATCTAGTGGTAAATCAGAACTTTATTTGAGAGAAAATCTCTTATTACCTTGTGTCTCCAAGAATCGTTTACGACTGGATCAGAACATTGACTTATGCACCCAACACTTCGAGCCAAAACATCGGAGTCAAAGGGAACATCCTTGCTATAAGGTATAACTATGAGTATCTATATCAAGGGTTTCACAGTCAGTACTACGCGAACTTGGCATTGAAATCGGTGGGGTCTTGGAATTAGTTACGCGTAAAACAGAAGTGAAAGTGAAAGGCCTTGAAAGCGTTGAAAGTCTCGAAATATTCCTTGTGTGATTGGGATGTATGCATAACATGTCCTACACGCGTATCAGGGTCACCAATATGGTGTTTTCTAATAATTTATGACTTCTGAACCTGTGATATTGTAGGGATGGAGAATCTGGAACAGGCTATGCTCAATTTGTTATATTTATTATTAAAAATAATTGAAACTGTGTAACAAAAATGGGAAAGCAAATTCAACTTTCTAATTTGACAAATTCTGCTAACAAGGACGGAGCCTTACATATTATCACTTATTAGCTCTCAAGAAATAAAGGAAATTGTAAACCATCTTACCGAAAACATATTTTATTTCTTAAAATGCCTCAGTCTTTATTGTATTCCCTCGAGTACTTACGCTTAAACAGATACCTATATTTATTTCGTTTTCTTGTTTAAACTATTACACAAACATCGATAAGAATCGGAAAAGTTAATAACTATTGGTGCATTAAAGGTTTCATCCAGCAAGTGGAAGGATATGTTTAAATAACTGGAAGGATCGACTGCAACATATGATAAGAATATAAATATTCGGTACCGTAAATCAGTATACTAGTTTGGCAAGAATGCTGACATAAGTTTATACAGCGGAGCGTAAGTAAAACGATAACGATGGTGTCGCGGTAGCGTTGGGACCTGCATTTTGCATCGTTTTCGCGCCATTTTAAGTTCGTGCAGTATTTTTAGGTACTTCTTATAAATTTTTGGATAGTTTCTCAAACAGGCTACTATTAATAATACGAGAGGATGAGAGCGTGAAACATTATATGAGAAACAAAAATTGCGATGGTTTATTATTGGGGGCCCTGTAGATGATTGCGGATTGTGAATATTGTTTTTGACATCGTCGGCGAAGGATCTGAAAGTACAAACTGCATGCATGGCTAATGTCTTAAAGTACCAAAAGCCACTTTACGCTAATGTCTAAGCATACCAAAACTAAGGACTCCACGCTTAAACATGTGGTACTTTTTGACTTTAGAATTTTGAGCATTCCCGCGTTGGTACTTTAAGACACTGGCAAGTCATGCAGTTGGTACTTTCAGATCCTTCGCCGGCGACAAGTTGTTGACACTTCCTTGTTTATAGACTCATGTCAGCTGGGTTGAATTTCCCAAAGTATAAACTTTAAACTATTAAAGCTAAATTAAATAGATTAGTATTAATATAGATGCTTCCTTAATGATATTCTTTTCTTTCATTTTAGCTATAAATATTAACTCCTCCTTAAAGTTTTTCTATCTTTAATGAATTAACAATAATTTCAATGGCCATAAAAGCAGGAATTCCTCGATTTCACTTCTGGCTTCCACAACTGTGTATTTAAAATCGAGAAATTAGTAGCTGTGTGTATTCAATGGGCTGCTAACGAGTAAGAATTGCATTGTGTAATTCAAGTGTTATTTGTGAAACGAAGGTATTTGTCAATATAAAATTCCCCTCTCAAAATAATGGCTTGGATTTGATGTGTGCATAAATTGACAAAAACGCTTATTAAAACTGATTATTTCATGTATTATTAATCAAGTTACTACATGAATAAAATACGAAGTATGGAATTTTACCTTAACAACTTACTTTCTCTAAAGGTGTCACGAACAAAACTGGTGGATCACAGGGAAAGCAAGCTGGTAGCGTGTTTTGTATTTTTTTCATGGTGCATTTCATCATGAAAACACTATATTGCAATTGCAAGAAATATAAACTTGTAATTTGTATCTTATTATTTATCAACGTTGTTATGATTTCCCCCCAGAAATGGTACAGAACTACAATATTAACGGAAGAATCTATTCGAGCTGACAGCCACGCGTTAGCAGCACTAATGAAAAGCCTGCCAACATGTTTGTTTCACTTGTTTGAATTTAATCCAAACCTTGTAGACTACGTGAGTATCATGCAGACCTCTGCAATACCACTTGTCATTACGCCTTTCGATATATTTAATCCAAACAGGAAGACATTGCCCTTGAGTAATCACACGATTTATAAAGTGAGACATTTGAACTGTCTTATGAAAGTTTTGCTGGTCACTGACACTCCCTTTGACGATTCGGTGAATGATGCATTACGAAAGAAAATAAGTGAATTTTTCCAAAAGATGGCACCACTTCCTCTTTATCACATCAATCCAGAGTTTAATTGTAAATGTATGCATTTCACGAAAGTCATGGACGTCGTTATTGGGAAAAACGTGTTGAGTCACGATGACAAGACATTGGATTCAGCTACTGGGAACCAAAATCCGCTATTTATCTTGCGTTGGTCAGCTGATCCTTTGGAAATAAAAATTATGAGAGGTATTAAGCCATCGATTGAGCTGCTCAAAAACGACCCGACAATCAAGCCTTGCCATGTCGGACGATTCTATTGTGAGCAATGTGGAGGCCGATGGAAATTTATTGATTGTGACTTTTCTTCCAACAATAATTATTGTTGGAACTATATGATGCAAATTATGTTGGAAATCACCGAGACAGGCAGACGTATCCAATGGGGATTCAACGGCCCTGAGAATCTGAAGAACTTCTGGGAACTAAAACCTCAGAACGAAAAAATGGTTAGATCACCATTTTATATTCACGCACCAGGTCCAATTGACTTTGCAACAGTTCACTTCGTGAAGGAAGGATTGAATGTAAGTAATCACAGATTTTTAAGGGAGGCTTCAATACCTTATTTCAGTCACAGTGAATCTTTTAGCCTGTCTTACCCATATCTACCTACCCGAACAACTATCTCTCATAAGTTTATCACTTCTGATAACGTTCATCACATTGGAATGAATTTAACCGTTCTCCGACCATTTCAACCTCTAGTTTGGCTAGCCCTATGCATCTCTATTTTAACTGTAATCAGTGTGTCACTCCTAATGAATCGCATGTTTCATTTTCCTTCACATGCGGATGTTTCAACTTCTGTTCTCTGGTTCGCTGGCCCAGTGTTGGACCAGTGTCATTGGAAGAAAAGAAACATTGCTGGTGTACTTCGGAAATACTATTTAATTACTTACTTGACTTGGTTGCTTGCAGTAGTTGTAATCAATAATAGTTACAAAAGTATTGCAAAGTCTGACTACACCACTCAATTCCCTTACGAAACGAATTGGAAGCAGATGGAGCAACTAATTGGATTCAGGTTGTACATTGTGTCTGCTAATCACAGTTGTGACGAAATTGAATCGATGAAGCCTAAAAATCAACCGCTGTACCGAGGACTAAAAGTTATCGAACAAGTTTGTAGAGGATTTCTTGCTTTTCTAATGGGCAATGCAGAACCCGAATGTGAGTTTTATGATATTATAGAACTGTACACCAGTCGCTGTCAGTGGTCGAAGCAAGACCGATGTAATTATACAATCAAAAAAGTTTCGGAATTTTCCCACCAGGCAATAGCTAATATCGAGCTAATTTGTCGCAATGACTTGGATGCCACCATTATGAATCAACTTCAAAGTCCAAAAACTGCTTTGGTTTGTAAAGAAGATGAGTTATCAGCATTTTGGCAAGTTTTCCAGCACCTTATGCGCCAAAATCCACAAATGAAAAGATTTTATCACAACTGGACGGACAAAAAGCAACTGTTGACACCGGAGTTATATTTTGGTTTTAGTGAATCCATGCCTATGAGCACATTCTACCACAATGTAATCGCGGTTAGACTTCGAGTTCTCGATTCTTCTGGAATTTATGGTCTTTGGAGAAAATGGGATAGAATTCGAGTTTTGCCTCCGAGTGATGAACGATTCTTAGAGAAGGACGACGTTCTCAAAGATTTTCAGCCTCTAGCTTTTGATACCTCCGACGTGATATGGGTATTCTATTTAGCTCTTCTGGGTTGGATTTTAGCCGTCCTCACGGCTTGTGCCGAAAGTTTTCAAACGCTTTTGCAGTTTGCAAATCGAGGAAAAATAAATAATTCTTTAGTCTTAAAGTGATCCCGCTCTGATGCTGCTATAATTTAATGGATTGTATTGTAAATGCCTTCCGTGTTTAATAGATTTGAGTAAATAATAAATTAAAAGAAAATTTAAAATAGTTAAGCCGTTTTTTCTATTTTTCAGCTATGATGGAACTTTATTTTATTGCTTCAATTAGTTGACAACAGAAAAAGGTCCGTAGGGAACAACCTTGAACCTCATGTAGACGTATAAAGTAACAAAATGACAATGTGAATAAGATACTATAGTGATAGCCACAAAACTTACAAAACATAACAACAACAACAACAACACATATTGAACAATGAACACTACAAAACACATTACATAATAATAGCATGCAGTTCACACTGAAAATTTCATACAAATTTATTTATATGTTACCTGATTACACTAAACTGGAATATTACAAAGTAAATGCTTTCATTAATTTAACAGGATTTGAATTTAAAAATACAGCCAATCTTAAGGTTTTATAGAAATGAGTGTGGTAAATTTATTATTGTCAACAATATTATTCATATTAATAATACAATGATTAGTTAACATATAATTGCATAATAATTGTGACAATTAATGTTATTTAAAATAAAATGTATTTATAAATTAACACGTCCAAATCTAATTTAAATATAGTTTTTAGTTACTTAATAAAGTATTCTTGTACATTATAACATTTACTATATGACAGAAGAAATGTAAGGGCCTCATAGGCAAGTTGACTACCAACGTGCAAAAAGAGCCCGTGAATTTGGGCGAATTAACAACAAAGTTCACTACACAGACAACAACAAAAAGACATGTAAACAATATATTTAATATAAAATGGTAGTAAATAATATAGTAATATATGTATGGTAGTAAAATAAAACTGAACTGTGAATAAATACTGGTTGATCATTATCTGTAGTCAAACCACTGGATGGAATTATGGCTCAATCGGAATTTTACGGACTGCAGCAAGATTATATTGGTAAAAAATAGTAAACAAACTACTCTTTGTTCATAACATAGTTTAGTAATATGTTTTTAACAGTAGCTGTAATATCTACACGAACTATTATTTGTTTTTAGATGGGTAAATAAATTAAATATTATGACTGACCTTTGATATCTGGGGAAATTTTTTAAGTAGATATAAATGCAAGTATACTAGACGTTTGTTAGGAACTGAATGGAGTCCTATAGCTTACATAACGTCGCTTCATACATACATCTTCCAGCAGACATATCATCAGTTATATATATATATGCATATATACAACATACACACAGACTTACAAATCAGTTTTTACTGTATGAAATTAACCTCTCAGATCTTATTAATAATTAATATTTATACAAATTTTGGGCTTCATTAAGTTCCTCATTATCATGATGTAGTGTTGTCAGCGCTGCCACTACTAGGCCGGGCAGTGGTTTTGTTCTTATTCTTGTTTCGGCGCGGTCGGCAACGGTAGACGTAGGCAGATAGGGAGATGTCGTCATCCATTCGGATGCACTGCTCGTCAGATATACATTTACATCTGAAAGTGAACAAGGTATAAAAAATTACTGATGCTGTAAATATAATTAATCAAAAACAGTTTATTGAAAGATAATGACGAAGATATGACGAAATATTATTATTAAAAATATTTTATTATGTGTATTCAAAAGAATTTCGGTACTACTGATGTAATTCATAATTTTGTTAAATTAAAAAAAATAGAAAGGCGTAAAACTTTATTCGCCATTAAGAATTACGAAGGCTTAATTATAAATAAAACCTAGAAATTAAGATAACTTACGAGCTGGAAACGTAGTATTCCCGGTTCCTCGTAAATGAGTCATACACCTCCCATCCGCACACAGCATTAGTACGACAAGGAGTCTCAGTTTGGCTGTTGGTATCACGTTTGAACATGTTTCTCTGGAATGAATAAAAAGTTTAATGGATTATAGATGTGTACAAAAAATAAGTGATAAAATATATATTCTTTTGTAACTATAAGTATAATAAAATACTAGAGTAAATATTATGATGAATGTATAAATATTTATATAGTTTTGCTCATTTATAAATGTTTGCACTCATTTTTACCATAAATGATAAATGACTATAATTGTATATCTGATTAATAATTCTTAAAAAAGCCAAATTGTAATTTATTGTGACACTGTACTACAGCTATATAGGCATTAATCATTATAATTATGACACTGACTGTAGTAACCATAAAAATTACTCAAATACTTAATTAGCAATGAGCCGACTGCTGACTGAATCCTCTCATTCATAAACTTAATCAACTTCGTTATTTACTATAACATCTATTAAATTAAACCTCATCATGCAGCAAAAGGTTATGTTATTGTAATTATATATAGGTATGTACTACATATGAGATTATAGGAAGAATAAGGTAATACAACCCAAAAATGAACTACACTATTATTTGTATACTTCGGAGGCCTCGAGTGTAAATTGTAAATGCAGGCCAAGTGCATTTTTTGCGTAATACATATTATGTGAACTTTAAAGTGCGCGACAAGAATTTCATAACTCCGCAATTCCAACTTCCTGAGTGAGATCTCAATTCACTTCTTGAGCGTGCAAAAGTAAGTCACAAGATGCGTTGTTGGACTCTACAAACGTCTCGATCCACATCCAAACTCTGCTAACTCAAAGTAGAAGGTCTTTAAATGTATCCTAAACCTACTTAGATCTACTACTAAAGATCTTAGAATCGCTTTTAGCAACGAAAATATTTTACATACTCAAGTTTATAGCATTACCATACTTACATACTACAGTTGTAAAATGTTATAACTAATTTAGTTGTAACTGAGGCTGAGCATAGTTCACACAAGTCGCAATTGCTTGGGTCAGGATTACGAATTCATCGATTCAAATCCAAAACCATTAATGCATGTTCAAAAGTTGGAGTATAAACTCATTGAGAGATGGAACCGAATACTTGCTTGATTGAATACTCGAGGATGCTAATAATTAAATACACTAAGCTGTTTTAAGGTACAGCACCACATGTACGCACATATAATTGTGTTTATACAGATCCATCGACTTAAGGTCAAAAAGTTCACTAATCTTAAGCTGTCATTACCCTATAGCAATTATAAACGTGCTGACTTGCATATAAAATTACATAGATGATCCTAATTTACACACTCATGTTCCATGAAGTGGTTTCATTTCAAGTCTGAATTATACTTCTCGTGCCTTGCCTACGGATCAATTAAAATCTGTTATTGTTTTTAATTTTCGACCTTTTTGCGTCGCAGATTTTCACTCATATCTCATCTCTACGTAAGTCAGACTGTCGAGACGTCCTGAAGTATGTATAAGTACATTATGATAGAATTGTAATACACTATAGATTTCGTAGTTTTTTAAGTATATGTGAGTATGGTTATATATGTATGTGACACATACTGCTTACATACGTTGATTGAATTTATGAAAAACGCCTCTGCGGGAACCCGTCAGTAATGATCTAATTTAATCCGAAGGACTTGTTTTTAAGTACATGAAGAAAATAAGTCCTTTGTATGTATTGATAAGCATATGGAGATATATGAAGTGGTAGATGATGCAAATTAAAAATCAAACTGGCATTAGTATACTAAATAAGGTTTCTATGTCCTACTAAAAAGTTGTGTACTTTTATTACTATCATTGTCATGTGTACGGGATAATCTATATGACAGAACCTAATTAAAATCAGTAACAAAGTCTCTGATATATATCAATGTAGGTCCTAGCCATATACAAGGGATGACGTAAGGCTTAAAACATCTGCCTCATTTATCAAGTCAAAAGATACTTTGTGATCAAACAGAGAAGTGAGATTATCGAATAATGAATGATTATATTTACAACAGTTATTTTTCCAACTGCTTCAAATCTGTTGGCAACCTATCTTTGACGTAAATGTAAAAGTTTCAAGTTCACGATCTCGGAAAAGTTCAAGAAGGAAAAACGATTTTCAGGTCAAAATACAAACGTTGACTTTGTAATATTTGTTTTATAAAGGAAACGGGAAATAAAAAATGAATTCCCAGGAACAAACTTCAAATAAAAGTTAAAGGCTGTGTATGCAGAAATTGATAGGGAACTTGTTTTTACTTGAATCCAACTTCGGTATCTTCAACGTTTTGTTACTATTATGTAATAACGTTTTCTAGTGAATGACCAGCCGCTGTATCATGAATGACTGTGCCGCCCCGGGTCATGGAAAAACGTTGGGACAGAAAGGCATCGTACATTGCCAAGAGGGTTGGTTGAACGTCGTTACGAGAGACGGATGTTCAGAATATTTATGTTTTATAAATGTTATATGATGTGAACATTGCTGAGCGCGTCCACACGTGTCGCATCTTGATCTCAGCTACGTTAACGTGCTAAACGTTTACAGGTCACATACAAGAATAACACGAGCTAACGATAGAATGATAAAACATTTTCCGTGAAAAATGCAAATTATAGCAGCAGCTATTAGCCTTGTATGAGCCTATGCCCGCTCATTTACGTCCAAAATTACTGGCATGAATGTTGGATGTAAAGTGGATTGTGTGTACATGTGCATATGTACAGTGCTTCAGTGAAGCTCACAAGACCTTATACAAAACAAACCTGCAGCATGCTTTTAGTAGTATCTTAAAAACAGCCATGCAGAGATAATATGGTTGCAGCAGCAGTTGTTTTCCGGCTTCTTCGTCAAGTCATTGTAAAACGTAACTATTTTGCGCGGGAAGCACGCACTGCTCTGCTCGGTAGTGCTTGTTTAACCTAACCGTATACAACTTTTAGCATGTGAACCGTGCTTCCTTTACCGATTCAATACTCTCAGATGTCTATCTCGTCGTGTTCATTCATTCTCTCGAATTCTATATGCTCACCTCACTTCATAATACTGAATACGCTCTATACATACAACAAGGGTTTTTACATTTTAGTAGTGAGGATAAGATAACGTACGGGAATATAATGAAGTATTGTATTAGCAAACGTTTTGTAGCTCTGTTAGTCATAATTGTATAGTTCTACTACGTGAGATTAATTTATACACCTATTGTATGTATGTATTAGTGAATTAGGCAAATGTAGATTTGTACTGCCAGATCTTAAAGGTAGTATACACACGCTTCCTATACAATACCTGCAAAATGTGTGTGAGTAATAGCTGTGCTATGCTGCACATGAATGAAAGAAGCCCGAGTCTCTATTAATGTTCTTTAATGTATCTCATACATATGCAATAGGGCTTCCCACAGATTTGAAGAAATGCAAACACAGATTATATTGTATACATATACCGGTACATACATATGCATGGCACACATGTTCTGACGCATTGGAGCCAAAAATGCGGGCGGTCAGAATGCAACCTCTCTATGTACATGTAGTAGGAAAACGTTTTTTCCGATTCCAAGAAGCCTCAGAGCACAATGCTTGTTTTTAAGAATGAATTATCCGGCTCTAAAATCGAAAGACAGATGAACTCTGAAGATAACTTCATTCATACGAACTTCACCTTTCTTGTATATACATTGCTCTATTTCAATTATTATTGTTATTCTCACCTCACCTCTGCGCTCCCGGTATGTTAAATATTTTATTGTGTTGAAGTGATTTTCTTTGAGAAGTGTTCCTTATAGAGTGAAAATGCATCTCTTCATAGAACCTGACTTCGGAACATGTGTAAAGCTATGGCTGCTTTCCTGGAACCATTGCAAGCTCTTATTTAGCAACGGTTCGTTGAATTTTTTGTTATAATTCATGAACTTCTACGAACTTACGAATCTGTATTTTTAGGGTAATTTACGGAAACGAATGTGAAACTTTTAATAAACTAAAACTAATTTGCAGTTAAAATTATTTTTTGAGTTTGAATTTATGAACGGCTTTAGAGTTTGTGAATATTTTTTTCAATGAACATGCCTAATGGTAATTTCCTCGAAAAATGTGTATCCTACCGACGAATTTGATTTAAATTTAGTTACTAATAAAGGTCAAAATACTATTAGTTACTAAAAATTAAAATGTACTAACCTTTGACACCAACGTTGCAGACTCAACTTGTGTGGCGAAGATGAAGAATATTGACAGAATAACTGACAGTATCAGGTAGGATTTGACTGAAGTTTCCATTATGTAGAAGTGCCCGCGTGAACGTATTTGTGGGTATAGAATGAAGTTGTTTGAAGAATTGACGGTTGTTTCTTTGAAATTCAAAATCGGGGTTGAATATTTGGGCTCTAATCATGAAAGATTAGAAATACAGCTTTACTGATCTTTGTATGATTAATATTAAAACAAAATCAAGGTAAAGGGGAAATTGGAAGTGATTAGTTTATCAAGTTTCCCTTGGAGTTTGTGTACAATTGTAAGCGACTTTTTCCTTTTCGGTGTGCTCAACTTTACTGAACAACGGTTTGCAACTGAATGAATGAGTTGCATCAAGTGTATCAGCGTAAAATACACGCGGTTGGAGGCTTTTATCCTTACAAACTACCGCTGAGTCGTAGTATGTATGTAAGGCATTTCATACATTCGACTTTCACTGCTACACACCGAAACCTTTCTGGTTTTGGCTTGGTACATATCTACAGAGGTTCACAAGTGTGAATCATTCGAGACACAACGATACACACGGAGCTTTAGGGAAGATCTAATATAATTATACATAGAGGTGCTATATATGAGATTTTTATAAGGTACACTTTTTCTAGAGTAGTGGAGTAGGAACTCATACTCACATGGTAGAGGCGGATGAGCTTTCTTGAATGATGTAATATTTACCATCGGGTCAATCATACTTAGAACAAATTTAGTTTCTTGTCTACTCCCAAATAATTACACATTACACTGTATTTCAGAAATTAAAGTACGAAATCTTATTATTCTTATACACAATATATCTATGTACCTACCAGCGGAATGCGTCTACATTGTACATGCATGCATATGTAGAGGTGAACGTATATATACATATATAGCATCTGTATATGCACTATACAGTGAGGTATATAGTTCCGTATACGTTATTTACCATATATTGTGACAGGCAGCACACACTCGAAAATCAAGTTTAATTATCCTCGTTTTCTCAGACGTGAATAAAGTATAGTATTCTGGTTCAGAATACTGTCTACATGGTGTTTCCTTCATCTTCAACACCATCGTTATTATATGCGTCATGTTCATCTTATTTTCTACTACTCATAAGTGTTTACATACCGTGAAACCTGTGGATATATACTCGGCCTTTCTGAGAATTGAGAGGTCTGTCTTAAAGTGTCATTAATATTTCGTGCCGAGTCTCAGATGTACGCAAGCAAACTATGTACGTTTATTATTAAATGTTATGTTTATTATGTGTATAATAGAAGGTATATATATTACATTTTGAAGCCTTGAGAGCGGACTTCCCAAATATCTGTAGAAGCTCATTCCTGTAAAATATTTGACATGACTAGACAGAATACTGGGAAAATTTTCGGTTGAAGACGAGAAACTAAAAACTAAGTTCCAACACACTGTTCTCTGTACTTGTACGGAAATCTCAACCTCAATAGGAATCTTAATGGTAATTTACGTTCTACAATAGTCACACCACCTGAAGTTCTTGGAACAGAAAGCTCACCTAGGCCACAATGATCAGAAAACAAAGTAGAGTATAATTTTTTCACTATTACAAAGTATAGATATCTACATATATAGCATACAATATGATATGTATGTATAAGTGCATACAATATGTACAATGACGACTGTTAAATGAACATGACACATTCGGGATGTCTGTAACGTTACATTAAGAATGTCTAGTCCGATAAAAAGTCGCATATAAAATTCTCAAAGAGTTCGAAGCAAAATCGCACTTCACAAGGAGGCGAGGTCAAATTTCTGACGAGTGTGTCATGTATTGACATGACGGACGTCATAAAAATCCAAACAACGCCACATTAATACGCCGCATAATTACTATTGAGCATAGTTTAAAATTCATTAATAGTTTTGCTATTCCTGGTTATGATCACATCGTAATATTAATATTCACAATATTCAGCGCATCACCATTAAAAATGAAACGACATTAGAAAAAATGAAGAAATAAGAGAGATGTTGTCTGAAACTCCAAAGGTTAGAGGCAGGTTAATGTGTAAATATAATCATTATAATCATTCTAGCACCTAAACAAACCATGTAATTTACAATTGTGTTTTAAAAAATGTGACAATCTTCTTTATACTTCCCATTCACGTCAGCAGCCCCACACGTCGCTAACATAGCCAACAATATGTAATTTCATGTCAACAGAAGCAAATATATATGTGTAATATAAGCTGTTTTTAATAGTTGATTGCCCAATTCAATTACATGCTCTGGAATATCGAAATTCTATGGAAGAGAGACAACAGTCGTGGGTAAAGTTTCAGTATTTATCTCAAGATACGTGCGAGGTAACATAACCGTAGATATTAAATGTAAACATTGTGTTGCAAATCAATGTTGACAGTACGATGGAGCTAAATAACTAAAGGAAATACATACTTATATCATGCAGGCTATCATGACAACTTGATGCCAGAGTCTATTTACTATGATACACTTATATCAATATCTTGGAATTTGACTTTCCACTGAATCGAACTCACACAGCATCCAGAAAGCACTCAAAGATCTTGTGGGTTTGGAGCCATTCGATATCTACTATAGCTTGAAAACGAGAAATCCTACCCCGTGAGGGATGAACAAGTCATATGACTTGAATTAGTCATGCTGCTTGAAATCATAAAACATATATGTTTAATTCATAAAACATATATGCTCGTGCTATCACGAAAGGAGTGAAAGCATGCCTTTTGATAGATTTCATGTCTAAAATTCTATCACAATGAATGAGCTTCCTTGCGCTCTTTCCATGCAATGAGTACATATACAGCATGGCTAGCCACCAAGTCTTCTTTGCAAAATGATTGTCGGAATAAATTGAGTGTTGACCACAAGCTCACTTGGGCATAATGATTAGCCTTGATTAAGTCTGAGAATGAAAAAATCGGGGTGCATCCGCAGACCAGACACCTATCAGAGTAGCGAGCTAAGACCATCCCACGGAAACGTCATCAAACCGATTAACAAAAGGCTGTTGAGCTCTACATGAGTATGGGAAAATAAATATTTTCGTACTCATGTATATACATATAGATACTCATATAAGTAGTATAGAAGTATTTTTGATGATGGTAGCAAGTGTATGAGGAACAATATACGTTTACAATAGTAATCCCACAATTATTACAGATGGTCTTACTACGTATTGCATTTTTTGCTCGTGAGATCTTCTAACAAGCGCAATAAGCCCTAGAATATGTAACTGCTCTATAAACAGGATTGTTAAAAGCGTGTATTAGGATTATTATTAGCGGCTTTTAACTATTTGACTGCATACAATGAGTACTGCTAACTGTATGGTTTATCATTATCAATAAGCTTCTATATTCCAGATTGCGTATATATATACATATATTCTATAGAGTAATTATTTGGAAATAAACTATATATATATATGTGTGGAGACCTAATAGAATGGCAGATATTAACAGTGTTTATGTTGCCATTTGCCCCTGTTTGCTTGGTGTCACTGACATAAACATGTATTATTGTGATAGTGGTGTGGTGTGTATACAATAGGAAATGCAAACAATAAGTATGATCCACACAGGCAGCACAGGTTTTTTTGTAAGCATTTATTACGCTTTGAGTGTCACGGCAGCACTTCATTAACAATATATACTTTTAATAGCTAGATTAAAATTTATGGACATGATTCAGGGTTCACATGTGTGACACCACGTAGACCTTTAATTTTTATATGGTTCTTATAGTTCTTTATGTTTAAAGATTATACCCACTAAGACAATTATATTACTGTATAACACTCATATCCATTGATTGTCATTGTGACGTGCACTTTGACAGCAATGAGTCTCTATATTGTTTATAATTTGTTATACTTATAAAGCCCGTTATTCTAACACCATTTCTTATCCTAATATACATACGTTCTTATGTATTTGTAATCTTGTGAAGGCTTTTCAAATAGATCAGTAATCAGTAACACAGATGCAAGAAGCCAATACAACAGCATTATACATATAATGGAGATTAGCTGGAACTTGATATTGTGAGTTATTAACTGTAATGCAACTTAAAACCAATCGTTTTAACTGAAGAAACACTAGAGTGAACATAACCACATGCAGTTACAAAAAATTCTGAAATTCCATCACATTTAAGCTGACCTTCTTATTATTAGTATTCATATATAGTGTGCACATTCTATTTACACATTCACATGTTATGCACATTTATAGTATAGCGTGGAGCTTCCCTTGGAATTGCTGTAAACGAGCTCGCGAATAGAAACGGCATGCTTTCTCCGTACGGTAGAGTGTTTCTCCGTATCACATACTGTATTCATAATTTACTCTCTAAATATACTTAAATTAGGTATGTGTGCCAAGCGTTAGTTTAAATACAAGTCAGGCTATGATGAATCTCACGTCATTAGATTATCTGTAATTATGTTTACCAGGAATTTGATTGTGCGTCAACATACAAAGAATAATGTTGTCTTTACTAGGAATAGAGGCAGATATTGTTATTGCGTGTCAAAAGGGTGAAAGTTTATTTTGGCTCCCATGACTTTGTTTATCAAAATTCACTATTTGCATCATTATTGTAAGGTTTCATGTGCTTTACGGTGAATGTTCTTTGAAGATAACGAGGAAAATACTTTTTCTCAGAAATTCTGAAGGCGCCTTGGACTGTCAAGCGTACAGTGTACAGTATGTTAACATCAGGGAAGAGGTAATGTTTAAGGATTTAACGTTGTTGGTGGCAAACTGGCGTCAATACGTAGGAGGCAATAGATTCATGAGAAGTACACATAGGTATTTCTATACATACATATCGACAGGTGCAGGACAATAATTTAAAAACAAATCCAAAAAACATCACCCGATATTTTGAAAGAAATTACAAAGAACGACTTCTACCGTGGTCATTAAAAATTCTGGAAAACAGATCAACATAGTTAAAAATTGTGAAGAATGTGCTGATAATTAAAACCAACTATAAAAAAAGTCCATCGAGAGCGTTGAAAAGTTTTAGAGGATATGCTTTGATATTGATAAGAAATTCCATAGAGAGTTAATCTAGATCTTTCTATTTCTACCGATTTATCAATTTAGATATTGTGAATATCATTATCATCATCCAAATTCCACTGAACGTTGTTCAGTGAATACGGTGATAGATGCCCACAACGATGCACTCGGTTGTCCTTTGCAACACCATAGTTCAAATAAAGAGTAAAGTTTAAGTAAACAGTTTATTATTATTTTTAATTACAAACATTCGCCTGCTAAGTTTAAACTTAATTCCTGCACCACCAACATCTCCAACTTCATTTCACATTACTTTTCACTTCACTTATTCTTGCATGATGAAATACAAGGTAGTCTAATTGTACATGGGGAAATACAAATAGTACATGTGCGAAAAGATACAGAAGCCTAATTTACAGTGCATTGCATTCGCTGATGTACAAGACCTGAAGTGATCGAACTATATTGGCAGCGAGAAGATGTGAGAACACGCCAGAAATGCTGAGCTCATTTATTAAAGGTCAGAAGCATATCCAAAACTGCATGGGTTCAAAAAATGGAAATGGGACTAGGCCTTGAATGCTATAGTTTTTGGTTTGGTACATGCAATTCATTCATTGTGTTGCATGAGACCCCAGTGACCCTTTTTTGCTTCCTCAGCTTATTAATACATACGCGTCAACTGGTTTCGTACAAACTCTATTGTAGTTGTAAGTTGTATACAACTGCACCTGCACCTTTATGTGTATATAAAGGTGCAGGTGCTTTAAAGCTACTTCCTTTCCGATTATAGTTTCTTTTAGGATATATTGTACGCTACATGTTAGTGTGTATTAGGTATTTGCAATTACTTACATTTATTTTTTGCTTAGCAAAAGCAGAACCTGCATAAAACTATTACTTTTATACTTAAGCAATGCATTTTAATAATCTATTCAAGAGATCCATGACATTTATGCACACACGTGCTTCATAGTTATATGGCAATCGGTTGCTAATTTAAACGACCATGCGAGTATTCAATCATTGACATCAGGTTTTTCTGGGCGCCACTCGATCTTTCCTATATAAGGTCCATTGTCGATGTTCTTGTGCGTAACCATTCGGAATGATGAAATAACAAATAATTGGGGAGCAATTTTTTTTGTAGCATTTAAAATTAGAACTGCAGGTGTTCCAATAATCTGATAACAACATAAATGTGTTGCTGTTGTCCTAATAAACCGGTACTTCAAAGGTTATTTCAAATGATTCTAAAACCAGCGTGTGAAACTCTAGTCGGTTTTCTCAATTTCAACAACAATAAGATAAAGAATATAATTTAAAAAACAATAACAACTTATAAAAAGGTCTCATATCTGAACTCTTTACATTTACACGCTTCAATGACAGAGGCACATCAAATTATGAAAGAACGAAGAACATGCGATGCCATGTTAAAAATAAAGAAATGTTATATGATATTTCACGAGTACTATGGACAACGAAAAATAAAGATTCATTTCTTTCTATATGAAAGTACTTATATGACGACATATTTACAAAGCTAGAATTAGCCATTATTTAGGTTCCCACGCAAGATCATTTTTCTCGTCATTAAATGTTAAGAGTGAATGGCCCTCCAAATCAATATTATTAATAATTCTTACCTACAAGCGGTTCCATTTACACAACTTCAAGGTAGTCACATCATGTTGACAGATCATAGTAAAGTAAATTTCAAAGAGTTAGGAAATAAAAAACAAGAGTCGGTGCTCACTAACTTAAACCGGATATAAAGGCATTTTGTAATTTATTATTAGACATGTTTATGTTTTTGGAGTAAATATCGTTCAATTACTTGTTATAAATGCCAATCACAAGGCTTTGCTATAGAAGTATATAAGACTATAAGTAGTTATTAAAATCTGGAACGATTGACGAACGTTATATCGTCAAGAAATATATGTTAAAATGTTCTTGTAAAATCCATTACCACAGCAATACAATGTATACATTGCAACAAAGGGGGCTTTCACCTCAAATTTCGACAGCAAAGGTTTCACTTTACAAATGACAATTGATAGCCAACATTGCATCTACGTGAGAGTGGAGATAGCCCATCTTGTCTCTCCAACGAGGATCGGCGTTGTACTATGTACTAATCAGAGAGTTATTTTAAAAATTACTCCAAACGTTTGTTCCGATTTCAGCGGAAATATACAAAATTGAAAACTACACGCTTAAACATTTTTGCTTTTTAGCGTTCCCGTTTGCGGTGGAAATTAAGAATTAAATTAAATAAAGATACTTGCGCTGAGTGTAGTTGATGTTATAAGATCCTTCGGCGACGATATGCCAATATTTATGTACATAAATGCAAGCTACATATTACAGAGGAGTTATTAGTCCGAAATCAAGATTGATAAATTATTAACATCTTCATAAAGCCGTCACTTTGTGAATAGCTGTAGCGCAAGAAATCAAGTCATAATGCTAAATTTAAGTATATAAATTAAATAACAAAGCGCTAAATGTCTCCAGAAACTTTAAAATGACTTAGATTGATTTGATAATTTTACGCAATATAAGGGGATACGATTCCTTTCGGAACCATGCTTATTGTAGTAATATAATATTTACACAAATGCGAGCTACATATTAAAGAGGCCACCATGTGCACGAAATCAGGGTTGGTAAATTAGTAGCCTCTTCACAAAGCCGCAACTTTGTGAAGATTTAGCTCCCACAAAGAATAGCAGCTAACAAGCGAAAGCGCATGAAATCAAATAATGCTAAATTTAATAATTCTGAATTCTAATTAACCCCGTAAGCCAAGTATATACAATTATATAAGATAATTATATTTATACAATTTCCCCGGAAACTTTAAAATCGCTTCATTGGTGTGCTTTGATATTATAGTTTTAAGCAATCTAAGGAGATACATGTTTCAAAATATAATTATATGGAAACATCCTCAAAGTAGCTACTGTATTCCGTCCCTAGTAAGCCCCCAACAGTTTCCAGAATACGATTTTTTAAAATAATGCAATCAACAATATTACTGTTTTGTTTTGTAAGGTTGACGGCACTTTAAAGTCTAGGTGATAGATTTCTAACCAAATGTTTTTGAGATTAAAACTTGCATGTGCTTGTTAAACTATTTAATAAGCTTCGAATGCAAAATCCAATTATTTAAGTATGCCGAAGTAAAGCATATGCCCGTTGAAGCACTTACGGATAGGATCGTAAACGGGCCGACTCTTACGGGTTTCAACCGGTATATTTAAAAGCATACGGTCTACGGGCGGGTAAAGGCTTTTCCTATTATGCTAGAAAAAGCTCGAAATGCCCACAACAGCCATTACAAACACTGCTAAGCATGTTCAACTATGTATCTCTTCTCTCTATTTATAATTTCGTTGTGACGACCGTGATCCCGTAATTCCGTGATTTCGGGGCTGGGGGGAGTGGGATGGGGTCGCCGACGAGTAGATCGAACGCGCGTGAAGCGCGCGGAGATCTACTCGTATATACATAAATACGTACAATACTGCGAATTGATACTTTACACTTATAGTATGCATGTAAAGATATCCGCACGACGGTTGTAAACATTAATGTACTTCTGCTCAAATATATGTATGAGGTAGTGATACAATCTAAACACGAAGGCGTTCTATATTTCGCCCCATATTTGCGCATTTAGTCTTTTGTGTAAAATAGTATATTGTAATTTGTAATAGCGGATATTAATGAAAACCAAAAATTTATGCGATTGACTGCATTTTTAACCACCCCGTTAAAAAATTTTTACGTTATTTAATCAAGAGATTATGTACAAGCCTGTTTGCAAAATTTATAGCAAGGAGCAAAATTATTATTTTTTATTATTTGTTGCTCCTGGATAATAGAGGGTGGGATTTCTTTCTTAACCCAAACGCTTAAGATTCGTTCACATTGACTTATTTGATGTCAGACTAATATTGTTTGAAATTAAAATGATTATTTAACATTCGCTACGGCTCTGAGCTCTAATTCGACGCTACCATCGCCAGTACGACGATGGCTTTACTCGCTAGTTTATAATAATAATAAAACTGAATCCAGAATAACTTCTATTCCCTTAGGCAAAAAGCTGAAAAGAGTCTAAAAATAGTTAGAAAGTAAATAACAGTTGTCCAGGCTGGGTCTAATATATGCTCGAAAATATTTTTATGCACAAACGGGTTACACTATACTCATTCCTATACTTATTTTGTGAAGATATGGATTATGAACTTAACTGAATGAGATAATAATAATATTCATATATACTATAGCCCGAACCTTATACTCTATAATCAAACTTAATTTCCAAAATACTTTTGAAAGTTTTGGCTGCGGGTAAGGACTACTCGAAAACGACATGTTGCTGAAAATGGTTCTCCAGTACTGGTTTGTGAACTGAAATCCTCGTTATATTAAAGTTTTACGCTATCAGCATAAATAATAAACATTTGGCAGACAATTAATCCCAACAATTGAATTGAATTAGGAAAATGATTGTTTAAAAACATTTAAATAATTCTGAAAATTCCAGAGTGCATCAGTATTGCACGAATTTTGGCAGATTTTGTACACAAGAACATTCTAAAATCAAAATGCCGGGTCAGCTATTTAAATGTAATATCTGTGACAAGAAATTTTCCCAATGGCATACGCTCAACATGCATCTGAAGACACATCCGGGGGAAAAGCCTTTCGAATGCATCAAGTGCGATTTCGAAAGTGCATCTCTGTCCGAATTGAAGTGTCACATTAAGAAAGTGCACTTAAAGGAACGGCGTCATAAATGTAGTCAGTGCTTTTATTCCACATCCAGCTCCGAAAAGTTCAGCCGACATGTGGAGAATCATGCTACTAAGAGTAGGCGATTTATCAGTTGCAATTACTGCAACGAGGACAGTACAACAAATGGATTTTTGGATACAAAACAAATTTCCAAGAAGGTTTGTATGAAGAAACAACGGAAACCCGGGAACCGAAGCAAAATCTGCGACTCTGCTTGCAATCTGGGTTTGGAAAATCACCCGACAACTGTCCACATGCTTCTTATCATGGCGAAGATTTAATTATGAAGGAACCTACGTCAGCACTTATAATTTAATTATAACTAAATTTATATATTTTGACTAAATACTATATATAGGGTACATTATCTAATGCAACCTGGAGCTTTGATCACAACACAAGTACATTTATGTACCGATATATGCACAATGAATTTCATACGATGACTGTTATAATGATAGCTTCATAACGTAATTTTTGTACATGATTTGGAACTATTTAATTTTAAACCTGAATATTTTTGTTGTTGTTATGTCGGTAAATAAATAATTATGTAGATTAAATCTGATATGAAAACGCCAATATTATAATAAAATATACATAATCTATGACAACATGGTCAAGGTGTTCCTCTTTTTGTAAACATTTAAATTACCTTGAGAGAATAAATTGTATTACTAATTATACAAGTTTCGTAAAAGTGTAAAAATCAAAGTAATTCTAAAACAAATGGTAGGGCAATTTGTGCACATTACTGCTGCCATTAGTAACATATGTAAGTTACAGCTTTCTCATCAATTTTGTAAAAAGTCATTCACGCGGGGAATCTTGGACGAGTCTCCCTCGTAAGCCATAAACTTTCCAATCATTATAAAACTTCATTTTAATTTTTCCAGACTTTCAAAATCTCCTTCATACTTTCGATTGTAATTGGGTGCACGGACTCTAAAAGCAATCTCCTTCAGCATCTTTTATACACAATTTGCTTTCACGGGATCGCCGTGCTTGTAATAGCGGAAGGAGCGAGTTATAAGGTCGATGGACATGGTTAGATGACCATTCGTTGTCAAATGTGTATCTTCCAACACCTGTCAATTTTAACCGGAATTCGAAGAAATTGAAAGCTTAGTTGGTCGTCATGTATGTCTTCTTGTTGTCATATATCTATCTGCAGCAGGAGAAAAAAGCTAATGAGAAAGTAAGTCAATGAATTTAAAGGCGGAATAGGTGAATACTTCGGGTCATATTTAAATACAACAGTTTCACCATAGATTCATCCAGTAATGTTAAAAACATTGTCCGCCCAGTCCTTCTTACTTTCTACTTAATTATTTGTTCTTAAAAATGCCAGAAAGGAGTCTATGAGCTTTTAATTACTGAAATGCCAACATTATTAGCGATATTCTTTATTTTGTATCCCAGCGCAGAGGTTAAACATGTGATAAAAATCTGAAAACCCTAAAGCGTTGTAACATTTTAAGCACAATATCATTATTAAAGATTAAAGCAACGATGATTGTGCCAGTGTCGCGCAATTACAAACACCTGGATATCCACATTAACAATTACAAGCAATTTTAGTTCTGTAAATAGAATAGACCAATGCGTAAGCGCTAACCAAAAATAAATACAAAATAAATACAAAATAAATACAAAATAAATACAAAATAAATACAAAATAAATACAAAATAAAT
>JAQGAK010001486.1:0-31622 GCA_034696945.1 Lipothrix lubbocki | reverse complement strand
TGGTATTTGACGTGTTGTAGAAATTATTTAGTATTTAGTATTTGAAAAAATTTTTTTGAGTATTTTCCACATCTCTGGGAACCATACCGCCGCTGTAACAATATTTGATTCAAAGGCAGCGCCGGATGCGGAAAGCCCGTTCTTTTCTTTCAGCTCCAACCTTTCCTCCACTGCCACACGTCACTCCGCCATGCATTTTTCTATTTGCTTTACCACTTAAAATGCACAGGGCACTACAGTCTCATTTACAGGATCCATTTTACCTTTGATTTAACAAACGCTCAATGTCAAATCATGTTGTATAAAGAAGTCCTTATCATGGTATTTTTTCTGGCAATGGTATCTTCTTTCTCTTTTGTACAACTTTTCTTTTATTTCACCTGCTTCCAATTCCAACGCATCTTACAAAAACGTTTTTCAGTTAATTTCTACATTGTCTAAAATTAATTGGCTGCCCATTGATGCTTTCTTAAATTGAGAATAATTAAGAATTTGAGAACTTGAGAATAATTTAGAAGTTTCACAAGTTATTGAAAGGAGAAATAAGTTAAAAAATTAGAAAGTATCTCTCCAAAATAATAGAAAAGAAGCTTAGGAACTGCAGCATTTAATCATGCATTGTCCGGAATTGGCTTACGAAGAAGGAGTATTTATGGTCCATAGTTTTCGAGTAGTTCTGCAGACAAAACAAGCATGGCCGTGTAGTAAAAGTAGCCGTGGAATAAGGGTAGCAGGATGTTGTGGAGGAATGAAGTTGATAGAAAAAAGTATGTTAAGTGCTTTGCATTGCATTATTTTTGTTGTCATTCGAGTATTTTGAAAATAATACAGGGAAATGCTGTAACGAGGATTTTAAAGCCCCTTGATTCCCTCGGAGTATTGTGTCCTGCCTGACTTTTACTTTTTGAAGTTTTGAGAGTATTTTTGCAGGCAGGCCGTCCTGCGATATGCCAGCCTCAGTCTTCAGTTCGTGTAAATAGCAGTCGACTGAACTTTTGTAAATGGAAAGTGACTTGTATGTTTTCGTTGGTGCGGAGAAAAGGAAAACATGGAAGTCACTGGGGGGAAATAGGAGGAAGAGAGGGAAGGAGTATTGTGTGCTCCTAAGCCCGGTGACGTTCCGCAAAGCCAGGGAGAAGGGAATGAGAGATAGGGAGAAAAATTGGGAGAGAAAGCAGGAGAAGGAGCTCGCAAGCCGAAGGATAACATTGCAATATTATTACAAGCAGCCAGCGATTTTTAGGCAAAAATGAGAAGAAAAGAAGTCATGAATGAGGCTGGAGATAAAGCCAGCAGGACTTTCCCACTTCCCGCTTCGCCCAAAATGAGACCCGGCTGCTGCGAATTCTTTTTAAACAAACTTATTGCACGGATGGCAAGTAGTTAACAGAGTATCTAATAACACTTCTTAATGGAGAGCTTCCAGTCACTGAACGAGTATCTATACTTTTCTGATTCCCCTCCATTCAGCCCAAGTCTTGTTTCTTTCTCCACCAGTCCTGTATCTTCCTTTTATAGAAACTTGCTTCTGAATTTTTAAAATGTCTGTACTTCTTCGAGAATTGTAATCCCTGTCCATATCTCTGCCCATATTCCTTCGAATTTCCCTGCTTCATCTTTCCCTTTTTCATTTTTAAGGCAACAGACGGAATCTCTGCAAGAGTTTTTCGCAGCTCAGAGTTTTCCGCTCCTCAAAGGGAAAGCAAGGGAAAGGGAAAGCAGGGGAAAGGGAATGGAAGGGAAAGAGAAAGCCGCCTGGTTGAATGTTATTATGCACCTTCTATTATATAGCTGTTATTAGGAATAAACTGTACGGACCGGATTCCTTCTGCCGTAACAACTCATTTGCATGCTTTTATCAGGAGTAATACTTGGATTCAAAACGTGATGTGGCCGTTAAGACGCTGTTCGGGATAACCGTCACCAGAGCGGGTCTTCAAAAGACAGAGGAAGACTTCCAAGTAGATGAAAAGACCATGCATTTATCACATTCATTTCCGAGCTCGAGTAATTCCCGCCTACAAAAATCACCGCTCCAGCCTTTCAACAGTTCTCATGCAAAAAGGAAAGATTATATGTAAAGGGACGATTATACGTAAAGGGAAGATTGTGAGTACAGGGAAGATCCAATGTAAATGGGAGATCCGATATAAAACGAACTTTGTATCTAAAGGGAAGATTGTATGCAAAAGGAAACTAACTTGTCTTGAAGTGTTCTCCTCGGCGTGGAAACGGTGAGAGGAGAGTCAAAGGAGAAAGTGAGAATATGGCGAGAGAGAGAAAGTGCAAGGGAAAAATCTGGAAATATCCTCTCACAACTCTTTGCCACTCTCCAGCTCTTGAATTAATGCATATCATTATCTGAGCGGGCTTCATAATCGAAGTCAACGACTTGAATTAAATATTAAACCAACATTCAAAGCATTCATTTACTCCACAACTTTCCATGGAATCCAAGGACTTTTGGGTTTCCGAGTAGGACAGACGATGAGTTCTCCGTGTCCCATCGCCAAGCCCTGGCAGACGACGTCAAGGCTACGACTGGAGGAGTTACAATTATCTTTGCATTTCATTTCTCTCCAAGCACTAATTTCCTCTTGGAATTTTCAGTATAAAACCTCAACTTTTAAAGTTCAACTGCAACGAATCTTTGGAAAATCAGGAGTCAGGCCGCCTATTTTATATATTTTTTTTTATAAATTCAGGACATACATTAGAATCTCCAGCTTGCTCAACCCAGAATCGCTCGCAGATCCCAATTTCATATGCGTTGTCAGCTGTAAAGCATTTAGAGTATAAAAGTCGGGAATAAAAAAAACCTGTGCTTCATAAATTCAAGAGTTGTATCCCATGTGTTTAACCCCGATAAGATAAAAAAGAAAATCTTGTTGGTTTTGCAATAATGTTTTTTAAAAAGTTGTAAAAAAAATAGTTGGAAAAGTATGTGAAAGTTAATGGAAAGGTAGGAAGAATAATTGGAGGACTTGGGATTTCCACATGAGAAAATGGGGACAAAGAAAAATATTAGAGGGAAAGTAGGGCCGGAGTTTATGTGGTGCAGGAGGTAAAGGATGGCTCGCTGGTTGTTTTTACGGAGGAGTCGTTATGGAGAGGGAAAGTAAGATGAGTGGACGAGAAGATTGTAAAGTATATAAGGTAGAGGGATTAAGCCTGGAGGTGTTTTCATTTGCAGGGAAAAGGTTCCAAGGGGAAAGTGGAGGTACACAGGCTCATTTCGCTTATGGATCCAAGCATGTGGAGCTACATTTTTTATCTTGTTAAAATCCACAAGAGTTTCCGTGCCTGGCAATAATTTCGGTGGATATCTGACGGCAGACTGACAGTCGTGTGCGGAAGCTTGGAAGAGAGAAGTGTTGTTGTGGGTTGTGCGAGTACGTGGGGAAGAGTTGAGGCAGAGAGACCGTGGGGTGCTCAGCACTCATTACCTTTGACCAGCCAACGAAGTAATTCATTCGCCTTTCTTCGAGATACTTTCCTACCAACAGATACCATAAAACATTTCTCCAGCCACCCAAACGCTCCTCTAACACACAAATACATAGATACATACAACGAGACCCGACAGAAGCGCACACTTCTTATAACGCCAATTCACCATGAAAACCCACGCAATATATGAGGTTGTACATCACAGGATATATGTACATAACTATATTTTTCTATAGTATAATTATAGGTATATGTATGTAGTATATAGGTATGTGTGTATGCCTCGGAGCATAAAAAGCTTACGTACAGCCCCGTGAAGAACAAGTTGGAAGACAGGCCTGAGCATCGGACCCACAACATCGTTAACAAATTCATGTGTATGGTTTTCGCAAGTAAAAATATGAGCATCTCTGGTCGCACTTCTCACTCCCGACCTCCTCTTTCCATCTTATAGCGTGTGTGTAAAATTCCTCGAAACATATCTACCCATACGTAAGGCCTGCTTCAGAGTTACAAGATTTTCCCCATATTATTTAATGGCTCACTGTAGTTTTTCCCTATGAGCGCAATGCTTTCTCTCTCCATGTTTTGTGTGCATATACATATTTATGTGGCATGTATAAGCTTATGTAGCATGTCTAAGCATGTGTGGCATGTATAAGCATGTGTGGCATGTATAAGCATATGTGGCATGTATATAAGTATATGTGACATATATAATTATATATGGATATGTCTATAATTACATATGTAACATGCTTGTACATACGAAGAACATACAAGTAAGTGGATAATGTAAAGCGCATATGTAAGAGTAATGTAAGAAGCATTTAGCGAGGCTATAGTGTGGCATAAATTTAGCACTTCGTGAAGGAGTTATACGGGAGAACATGTGTTATTATTATGCATTTGAGATAGAACGTGAGCTGGGAATTATAGTGCTGGTGGGTTTTTTTTCTTTGGTGAGGAAGTAAAAGTGAAGCAGTGGAAAGTAGACACACAAGGGAATATTTACGGCTCTCGTTGTTACATAAATTCTCGTGTGTATTTGCGAGGAGAGGGAAAAATGTGGGAGATGGCCAGACACATATGGGAAGGGGAGAGCGGAGAGTGAGGAGTCCATTCATACTCCGTATATAAGCAATGATACCCTAATAACTCCAAAGCCTTTTTATAATCAACGCAGTCCTTCTGACCGAGAGTAAGCCCGGCGTCCCGGTCCCGACACACAAATATGAGCCAGGACCCGGACTCCACAAGCTCCCCATATGTCCCTTCCGTATGTTTTATTAACCCTTCGCCACTCCAGCAGCTCACTTCCCTCCAAGTGGACGGCAACAGCCTCCACTATTTATCCTTCCAGTCCGCTTTCCCCAACCAGCACAAGTCCATTCATTTCCTTGTCCTGTCTTGTTTTCTCTCCCAAGCTCTATTGATTCCAACAATTACAGCAGCAGCAGCAACAAGAACAACAACAACAACAACAAGAAAAAAACACTGCAACAGCAAACTCTCCTTTTTACAGTTTCATTTTCTATTCTTCCCCCTTTTTATTGCAAAACTCCCGAGGAAATACATGCTGAGAAATGAGAGAGCGTGCAATAAAAATTGCATTTAATGCGCAGTCTGTACTTTTATTTTCATGCAATAACTTTGTCAAACCAGTTTTTACCATGTAATTCCTCGACTCTTTTAATTCTTCCGCCCGGTTTAAACCTCGTTATTATTATATAATTTAAAATCCTTTTCATGTTTCATTATATTTTCCTTTCCTCCTTTCCTCACAATTTTTATATCCTGATTTTTTTATTTTCGGCATAAAGTGTGCTAACCCCGCTGTATGATTTTCCAGGCTTCTGGTAAGTTGCAGAATTGCAGATATTTGTTGCGGAGCAGGTTGAGGAAAGCAAGGGAAAAGAGAGAGAAAGGTGAGAGGTGTGTGAGATGACATTACATATATGGCGTGTGTAGAATTTGTGGTACAAGTTGAGATGAGAACGTCGTCGCACACTGGAATTGATGGGTGAAGTGTTGGGAGAAAAATCCAGAGAAGGTATGTTTCCATGTTGTATTTGCCAACTGGAGCTGAAAGCAATTTGTTTGCTTTTGTTCGCTTGTTGTACTCCGGGTTTTTTTCTACTCCTTCCTCCTCACTCATCCCAAGCCGGCGAATAACTCTTGTTGGCTGAGAGGAGGGCCCTCCAGAAGGAGCTGAAGAGATCCTTGAGATGTCGTCGCTTGAATTGTTGTCATTGCCTTGTCAACTGTATTTATGTTTGGTTATTATGTGGAAGGAAATGTGGACAGAAAAAATCTGGCTTTTGTCATGTAGCTGTAAATGTTAATACAAGGATCGGGGTTGAAGCGGCCTAATGTTTTATTTTGTCAAAAACAATTGTACGGGGAGGGGGGGGGAAGACTCGCAATAAGTTTGGGCCAGGAGGGAAAGAATAAGTGAATGTGTGGAATGTGATGATTCCTGCTGCTAGATCCAAGATCCTCCATGGTCTGGTTGTTGGCTGAGAGAATGGGCGTAGCCTTAAGGAGCTAAGCCGTAAAAGCATTGGATGGGTTCCATAAGATCATGTCATGTCCGAAGTCTCCGTTTGTTGTTGTGAGTTAGCGGAGGATTTCATACAAACATTTTCCTTGTAATGCCCTTCCTGTATTTACTCCGCACGTTTCACATTCCATTTCTCCCAACAAGCTTTCTCCTATTTCTCCTTGCTCCGGCCATGTTAATACGCTCCCCTTTCCTCATATTTTACTCGTTTTTTTTACTTTAAATTTTCACAATCCATTTCTCCAATTTTCAGTGTCCTGTAGAAGTGCTTCATGCATATCTTATCATGTTGGAAATGCCTATACTATATATACCTATATGCACACATGTGTTATTATTGTCAGCATGTAAAAGTACAGTGCATGGGTATGGGATGTCGCCGTCATCTACATGTCACGTATAAGGTACTTATTTTACACTGAGCTTCCGGTGGATCTCCTCCGCTCCCCATGGTCACACATCCACGTTCCACATGAACTTCTGTGGCTCGCTTTCAGCCCTGCTAGGGGCTTGTCAAGTATCACGTCTCTCCTATAAGTTTAAAATTTCAGCTACCCTGCAATTTCAGACTTCATAGATACTTGCAAATCTCTGAATTTACAGATATTAATTCCCTTTACTTTAATCTACTTTCTAATTTTATATGTCGATTTGCTTAACTTTAATTACCATGCAGTAATCAACTTCAATGAAATTCCTCGAAACACCAAAATGAGAGTAAATAGGTTTAGTGTGTACAGATTGGAAAGATGCTTCCTTGTCGAGATGTTGTAAGGCTCTAATGGTTATGGAGTCAAGAAGGATATTCCCGTACTGAATGCTATAAATAAAATACAAATGAGTAATCGGATGACCCATCGGCTAAGAATAAATACAAAGAAACCTCTTGGAGGTAACTACAGGTAAGTAGGTTATTGCACGCTTATCAGTTAAAAATAGCGATATTAGAAGGTAAACATAAATTATACATTCAGGATTAATTTGCATTTTACATTCATGATAAAAATAGTTCAGTGGAGTTTATTGTAAGAACAGAACGTTATTGTTCAACAATTCATGAGTGAAGAGTCATCGAAGAGCCACGGACGTCCTCATTGCAAGTTCCCCCGCAAACAGTTGAAGAAATGATATAGGCCTTATGGTGAAAGTGGAGGAGAAAGTTGAGCTTCACATGGCGGGAATACAGTTGAGGCTGAAGCAGGCGGGATATATGATATATTCTTTATGGCAAGATGTTGCCCATAGATATTCGCAGCCCCGTATAGTTGTAGCTCTATAAATCAGCTGCTACGTGCTGACATGAATATTAACCTCATGTTTTCTAACTATAATGCTGACGCCTAACAGGCTTCGATAGAAATAAAGAGAATATTTTGAATTGCTTTCCAACACCAACTTACATTTTTATTTATGTTCCCACACTTCACTCTCTTCCCCTTATCCCCTTCCCCAACAAGCCTTAGCGCCAGCTCCAGCTGCTTCCTCAAAGTGTAAATACGCCTACAAAACATATACTTTCCTCCGCATTTTTCATTTCTAAATATGTAGATATTCCCAACCCGAAGTTGCACCCCGCAGCTCTTGTCTTTTGCAACAGTTTAAATTGCAGTCGTCCAAACTTTTCACTGCGAACATATTTCAGCTGGGGGAATATAAAGATGCAGAAAAGGGACAATTTGCCAAAATAACAGCATAAATCTGGGAATTACTACAAGTAACTTGAAGATCATGGCGGCTTGGGAAAGAAAACGTGTTGAAGAATTTCAGAATGGGAAATTGGTGGAGACAGACGAGGTGGAAGATTTGAGAAATTATGGTGAATAAATAGTTTTATTATGATAATTACTATAGGACTGGTGATGTGGGAGCGGGAGCGGTCAGAGGGAAGAAGTTTATATGCGAGGTCCATCAAGTGTTAATAAGGGTATGGAGGATTGATTGGTGGAGATGGAGGATAGGTTTTGGTGCGGAGGGCTGAGACAAGGCGATTGAGAGGAGAGAGAAAAGGACGACGGAGAGACTGAATGGGAGAGGTTGGAGAGGAACAAGTGAGGATAAATCATCTCATGAATATTTCAATAAGACGGCGTAACGACCCATAAAAATTCCGCTGAATCCTATCAATGCGATGAATGCAGATAAAGCCATTCCTGTCTCATTTTCTACCAAGTTAGCTTCCATTGCTCTTCCTCCTCACATAAAACCATTTGACATTTAAACGAATCACTTGATTGTTGGCTTTGATCAATTCCTTCCCATCCGATTTTTTCCCATCCCCCGACTGTAACATTCATTCCGGAGAGCTCTTCAAGGAGAAACATCTTTGATTATTCCTCAAGTAAAAATCCCGGTTTTTTTATTGCATATAAGGGATCATCATAATCAATAATCGCACGTAGTACATTGCATCATTGGGTTATACGGCTCTCCGGCAGAGCGACGAGTCTATGAAACTTGAATAAAGTTTATGGGGCCGGAATAAAATCCTGACCCAAATCGTTTGCCATGCTGGAGCCAGTTTGAAATAACATTATGGTTTAAGGATGAGGATCTATATGCGTGAGATGCAAAATTCCCATCCCAGAGATTTCAAGTCAGATTTTCTATACGCAGTCGGAATCTTGTATGTGTATCTCATCTGCTGTAGGAAGTTGCTTTGCGAATAAGTTGTTCATATAGATAGGAAATTCTATGTGGAATGAATGGAGACGACTGTTATGTAGAGATGCATTATCTGGAAAAGTATTGCTTGGCGAATCTGGGGATTGCTACGGGAAACAAAATGAATGCTGAGAGAGTAAAGGAAGAGGCAAGGAGCGTATTAAATGTACCGGATATTGAATTGCGTTTGACATGTAATAAAGTCCTTGCTGCCGCTCAAGTCAAGCTTTTCCCTCCTCAAGCCCACAGTTGGTTAATTGAACCAAAAATCTAAATTACCTCGGAGAGCTCCTAATGCAAATAATAAATTGAAGGGGATTCCATCCGCCAGAGTCGTTTTGTCTGCACCAAAAGGTGTGCCTCCGATCCCTTCCAACCCAAGTCACTGCTCATTATTTACGTCCCATGTTCACTTCTGAGAGAGGGAGGCAACTCCACAAATCCTGTCATAACCTCAGGAATTGATTTAAAACCCAGTCCTTCCTCTTCCCTCATTGTCACACACATTCATGCAAATACACACACCTCATACGCACACAAAACATAACATAGGGAATAATTCTCGAGAATACACACGACAGCAAACATCATTTCGGGACGAGCGGGTATTAAGATCGTTTACAGGGGACTTTGCAGCAGGCAGGACGAAGAAACTTTAAATAACATTCGCTCTTTGTTGTTTGAAAGCCAGCTATAGATTTTTCCCGTGGAGGTCTCATCTCCCCTAGTTACAGGAAGTAGGATAAGCCTGCCGCCAGATGAGTAAACCCTGAAGATTAAACCCAACATAGATTATTGCTTTAAAGTCAACGGCTTGGAAATCAACAGCAAATGACTCCAGATGTGTGCACATATAAGTCCACAAGTTAATGTCCTCATAGTCATTTAAGTACCAATGGGACAACTTTCTCCACACGTTGTTCTTCTCTATCAACCGTAGGTTCTACATGCTTTCACTGTACATATTTCCCATTTTTTGTATTTCAAATTTTTGACTTCACCGTTTTGCTTTCACCATATTTGATTTTCACCATTTGTGACTTTCACCAATTTTGACTTTCACCATTTTTGACTTTCACCATTTTTGACTTTCACCATTTTTGACTTTCACAATATGAATAATTGCTGATGGGAATAGACCGATGAGCGTCATGAATTAAAACGGTCAGGAATTAAAATCAAGTGGAAGCCAAAGTCAACAGTTGCTGCTCGGGAATTGATGACAGCGGTCATTTGAGAGCGCGGGAGGAAATTGTAGGAGAAGCGATGATGACAATTTGCATGGAATTTAAATAATATGGTTTGGGACTATAGGAAATAAGCGTTGTGTATTAATATTTGTTGATATGTGTTATAGAGTGTATGTTATATAGAGCATATACATATATATGGATGGTGTGGAGAGTGACGTGTGAAGTAATTCGTGGGAGAGGGAATAAGTGGCGGGAAAGGGTTTTGGATAAGAGCAAAGGGAGAGAGAGAGAAACTGCGAGCTTCAAATGAACTTTTTCCTCCTCTCCGGCTGGACAAGCAAGTTTGTCTTTCCGTGTTGAACAATCATCAGAGTTGGCACATCGTTTATCTTGTTGACCACTGTGTCTTGCTCCGTGGCTCACATACACAACGTAGATCGACCGTCCGACCAGTTGTGCCCTCATAACAAATAGGCTTGTTGTGGCGCACTTAGTTTTGCTCGCATGTACAACATTAAGTGATCCCGGCAGAGCAAATAGAGAAGCACGGGAGTCGCTGGAGCGAGAGAGAGAAGCAGAGAAGTAGAGAACCACCAGTCAACCTCCTACCACTTTAACATTACAAAATATATGCAACAATACGAATAGGGAATGTGTAAACACTGGGCTAACAATTTACAAATACACGTCCAAGCTCACCATCCGCCGAATTTGCACTTAAATTAATATAACGAGGTTACTCGTATGACCGTCAACGTGTATTTTCCCGTTTTCTCTATATTTCTCGCAGTTTCCCTATAGTTATTAGAATTTTCTCTGTATTTCTCGTAGTTTTTCGTATATTTCTCGTAGTTTTTCCTATATTTCGCGAAATTTTGCCTGTATTTCTCACAATGTTCCCCATATTTCTCACTATTATTCCTATATTATTTCTCACAATTTCCCCTATGTTCCTCGTATTTTTGCTATATTTTACATTTTCCCTAACTTCCCTACATTGTAAATTGCAACGTCCCTTGACATTTCCTATGCGTGCATACAAAATTACATAATACCATATTTCCTGAGTTGTTCATACGGTTGTACAGGAACTCTTATGGTTGATTTTCATATGACCCTGCTATTTCCTTCTTTCTCAGTAATTCCGATACAGTCCTTGTTCCATATTCCGACATCATTCCCCTGCAATTTCTGGTACAATATTTCAACTTCCCGCTGTACGATATTGTTCGATGTAATTCCATGGCTTTCCCTGTGTACATTTCATTATGTAGCTTTCACTGTGTTGCTTTTCCTGCATAATCTTTCCAATGTACAGGTTGGTATAAGCGGGGATGTAAGAGTGTGTTGTGAAATGAATGTGGCGTATCGGTGGTGGTTGGAGTGTGCATACGGGGGAGCGGGCTGAGTGAACATGTCGACAGTGGAATAATTGACAAAAGCATTCCGATGTTACTTACAAATGTACAGGCTTTAAGTGGTGAAGTAAAAGTAGCGGGCGTTGTGTGTCAAATAAATGTACTGCTCTCTCCAAGCCTCAATAAGTGAAGAGAGGCATGAAGCAGCAAACAACGTGGGATGAAGGGAAGTGCCGGAGCAACTCATCCCGACTCAAAGTCTATACACTATTATTGCATGTATATGGGTTCCCCCTCCATATGGAATCACTCTGGACAACAGGAGCAATTGGAGAGCAAGAGCGAAAAAGCACACACTTTCTCATCAGTTCATTTGATTTATGTTGCTCCTGCATCCCGAAACAACTCGGCTGTAACGCACAGGAACAAGCAAACAAGTGCTGCGGAGAGCACCACCAGAAATTCCCTCGGACTTGTAGTAAATACAACAAAACTGCGAGCAAAATGAACCAACATTTTCACTTCCTCCTCATACATTTTAATTATTGTCCCAGCCCTCCCGTCCTCCTCCTCCTCCTCGTTTTTCCCTCGGACAATCCACAAATTCATGGCATCAATCCTCCCTGATTCCCATTTCAGGTCAGGAGAAATATTGCAAAATCCCGCAAATTGAGGAAGTGACCTCGGATCTTGATGATCCTCTTGAAAAAACTCACTTTTCTTCCCCCAGAACCACTCCTCGATGTGGGGACTCTGAAATGATGAGGAAACTCACGGCGATGAAGAAGCTCATCAGCAACGATGAAAAAGCTCAATCAGTAACTATGTAAAAGCTCAGAAACGATGTAAAAATTCAGAAATAATGTAGAAACGTTCAGCTAATTCCACACTCTAATTCCCGATCATCAATGAATAATTCATTGGGGGATGAGCCGAAGCGGAAAATGACGTTTAAATGCATTTTCATGTACGCAACGTTTTTTCACCTTGAGCATTTTTTGTCTCAGCCTCCTCCTCCCAAGAAAATGTTCACCTAAAGAGGATTTTTACATAAGGTCGTCATTAATTTAAGTGGGATGGGACGACCAGAAGCTCTCTGTTTGTACAGACAGCAGTAATAATCTCCGACGTATAAACATATAGATTTCACAAATCGCGGCTCTGATCCTCAATCGATTTTCTGTATCAAACTGTGTGATCTCTGTAGAAATTCCTCTGTGCAGCGGGCTTCATCTAGATCCAAAAAGGGCTGGAAATGCGATCGAGCCGGGGAAATTTGACCCGATGTTCTCTATAGCGTTGGTAAATTTACACGGGTGACATAGGCGTCGGGATCGCTGGGGATTGAAAGCAGTCAGGAGGAGAGGAAAGAGGCATTTTTCACTTGACCATCTCCCTTTTCGGTTTATTCAGCCGAAAGAGTGAGACGCATTTATCAAGAGGGTCTTCTTATTTCTCCAAGGGTTTTCAACGGCAGGGGGAAGAAGAAGAAAAAGAAGAAGAAGCGTCGACAAGTCAAACTTTTTCTTCCACTCCTGGTAACTTCGTATTCCTCCCTCTGCCCAATCTGCCCCGCTGAGCTTTCTCTTCATTCTTTCCTCGGGTCGTCGCAACAATCCGTTAAGTAAGAACGTCCCGTCACCACCACTACCATTATTTCTTCAGACGAAATCGTAAATTCTTACCTCAGCATTGTCATTTCGCTATACTAAATATTTCATTGTAATGTTTGTCTATTCCAAACGCACTTCTATTTAAGCGCTAAAAATTTTTAAAAATCAATTCCAAAATTTTACGCCCTGCTGCAATCACCGGTTTACTTGAAAGGGCCCATGAATTTCCCTGCCAATCTGCATTGGAATAGTTAGTTATAAATGCACAATGGCGCAACTTCCCTATTCCCACCCTAGAGAGCTTCTTGTAGTTGAGGGGGAAGGTGTGAAATCCAGATTCCGTAACTAATTCATTTGGCTCAGCACCTTGTAATAATTAATAAGAAACTGCAGGATTGCTCTAGTCTAGTATATGCCAACGTAAATAAGCTCTTCTTGTATTTCACTTCTTGGTAATAGCCCGCTGCTTTGAGTATTTCCGTCTTGTAGGCTTCCTTTTATTAACAGAATTTGTTTAGGCAATTCTCGCCCGAAAAATCTTGCTAGTGCTTTGAAGGGGACAATAATAATTTTTTTAATTTAAAGAATAATTTAAAGAAGATTTAAATTGGAAGTGCATACGTGTATGCACATGAGTTTTTCTATTTCTTGCTCAATTTCTGTCTTTCTCCTGCTCGATTTCTTGTTGTGCTGGGGACGAAGAGAGTATGTGGGATTGGAGAGAAGTACAGGAATGTTAAAAAAGACTGTAGAATATTGTAAAATTGGTGGTGAGATAAAGTGAGCATTTATCCAAGAGAGGCGGGAATATTGCACGGGAGGACTCATGAGAATGTGAGTGATGTATTGTAAAAGTACGTGCTAAATTGGTAAGGAGCGGATGATGTCGGTGAAAATAGGTGTGAAGTGCTCAAGGGACTACCTTTCATTTTATTGTCAACAGCTGCTTTTTCTCCTCACTTCACCAGCCTCATACCCGGCCTCTTCCACCCATACAGATGTCATGTACATATACGTAGTACGGGGAAAGTGAAAGGGAGGATAACATTCTGCCAGACCGACAGCTTTCTCTGTCCACAACACAGACAAAAAGCTAAATACGTAAGTTCCATATGTAGACACATCCAGCCTGCTGCTTTCATACTGAAGTCATATGCAGGCAGTGATAAAAGATGGAAGATATTGCTCAGTAAGTGTACGCTGTAGGAAAAAATGCATTATGAAGAGATATAAACACACGGAGGACCAAGGCAGGAGGAGAGGAAATAATGTATTTGAAATAGGAAACCTTTGCAGGAGGAGGAGAAGAGGTTCCAAAATAAAGAAATGAGACACACGCTGCACTTTCCTTGTTGTATTTTTTTCTAAAGGAAGCAACTTATATTTAAAAAGCCGGACGGCGAAGGATGCTGAAAGGGGAAAGTTGTGTTGTTTTTGCTCTGACGCTACATGAAGAAGGGTCTTTCTGAGAGAGTTGGGCACCGGACCTGAATTAAAACAGGAATGCAGGGAAAGTCAGGGAAAGCCAAATAGTAAAGAAAGGCAAACACAAGGTGTAAAGCAAGGTAAAGATCAGAGGTAAAACATGGTAAAGATCTGAGGTAAAACAAGGTAAAGATTAGAAGCAAAACAGGGTAAACACAAGCAGTAAAGCAAGGCAAAGACAGATAATAAAGCAATGTAAAAGGACGGAGAAAAGTACAGAGACTGGAGAAAAGTACGGAGAGAATGGAGAAAAGTGAGGAGAATGGAGGAGAGAAAAGAGTTTTTGTGAGGAGAGAGAAAGGCTGAAAAGCGGAGGACTGCGTGTGCACGCGAGTTGAATGTGCCATTTATAAAATACATTATTCAGGGCTGACTTGGTATTATTTGGGGAAATGCCAGTTCGCTTATGAAACCAAGACTTGACAGTTGGAAGGGAAGGAGCTGGAAGGCAAGGGGCTCTTCTCCACTCCTAACATCTCCCTTGAGTCTCATTCCCTTCATAGCGAAGTAGACAAGTGGAGCAGTCTCAAGTCCTCATCACTATTTGCGTACGTGGTTGAAACAGCTACCCCATCAGCACTTCCCACACAAACACTTTGCAACATCCAACAACCAAATAAACACATTCCGCTCCGTGTGTGTGTGTGTTCTTTAGTCGTCCAAACACCGATTTACCTCCTCAGTCAATAGGCTTCTAATGCCACCAAATACCAAATCTATTGCGGACTTAAGGGGATAAATGCCACCGAAATGTCCAGAAACATACGGGACATGCCACATTATATTCCTCTTTACTTTTATTTACGGAACAGGGGAAAATTCTACAGATTCAGTATGTTATAATTCTCGAGTATATCTTATAGATGAAGTCAAGACATTCCCTTGGGTAAGAACATCAAATATCCTTAATAAGAATACTATGTAAAAATTTTTAAAGGAATTTGTTTGTGTTTTCTGTCTTGTACGGAATCTGTGAGTCGGAAGTAATCTCTGAATATTGAAGGAGCTATGCTCAAATCAATAAAACCATACTTAATTAATTCCTGAGTATTTTTGTATTGTATTTGTATTCATTATAGTATCAAGCTATTCAGTACAAAGCACTGCTTTTCAATATATCAGTAATAACTTAACACGCTAATGGGCAAAACGGAACATATACATAACATACTATATATGGTAAGTAAATATACATGTAGGTATGCATGTTACTTCTGAAGGTCGGATGAGTCGAATTTTTCTTGTAGTATTTCTATAGATCATAATAATACAAGTTGTACATTACGTACGTACTAGTATTACTAGTTACTAGTGTATTACTAGTATTATAGGTGCACGTTCCCGTCTCCAGTGTCACTTACACAGAACGGAAATGAAAAAATCAATGTTTGACTGCATAGAATCTGCAGTGGTTGGCTTGTATTAAGCACCACGACAAACTGCTTATGTATGTAGGAGGGAATATTGCGGGGAATGTTCCCTGGTGTCAAGCTTTGAAGTTGCTAAATATCTGCCTATCTCTCTATATTTACTGTATAATGTAATACGTAATAGAGCTTATTGGTACTATACTATGTAAGTATTATAGTAAGTAAATGAATATTTTATTATTGTAATAATATTTGTAATCGACTGCTGCGAAATATCTAAATCCGTTTAGTCATTTCTGTGTGACTTGTTTGTCTCATCATCAGCATTATTACATTTTTTGGAAGAATTCCTGGTATTGAAATCATAGCTCAATAAACTTTATGGCTTGGCGAAAAACCTAACTTAGTACTGACTAGCAACAACATGGTTTGCAAAGTTCAGCAACAATCCAAATATTTATATTGTAGAGTATTAGTTTATCGATTGTATGAATCACATTTAGAACAATTTAAAGAAAAACAAGGCACGAGGAAAGCAAGAAATTATTAAGTATGTTATGTCATGTTCAATTTTCAGTTAATTCCAAAGCTTATGTATTTTTATTTTCGACAGCAATGACATTTTGTAAACGCTAACTGAAAAATATGTTAGACTTTCCATTCCTATTAAATACTATTAATAGTAAATTGCGTTGTACATCGTGAATACAATTTTGTGAATTGCTCCACACTAATCAGATGTTTATTGTGAAACGATATCCATGATTACACTACGTTATATCAAAAGGAATGACGAAGAAACGAAAGATAAAGTAATTTTAGAAACTTATTAAAGTAAAGTACTTTTCTTCAATCTATGCAATTTCTTGGAAAAAAATATAAACAAATTTTTTGTTGCTCTTTAAATGCTTTACCCATGCATCTACATACATAGATACCTACATGCAAATTGTTCTTAACCACATAAAGGCAAACCCTAAACTTGTAATAATGTATTTTCAGTTGTAATTACAAAATTATTTTGGTCGTGCGTTCCATTCGATATCATTTATCATACTATAAGTATCTTTATGTATATATGCGTGTAACCATTTTTGTGCAATTTTAGAAATATACCAATAATTTGTATACGTAAACAGCCAACTGATGCTAGACGAAAGCTTATTTTAACAAAAAGTAAATGTACATACATACAAAAAAAACCAAAAGTGTAAATTGTGGCTTGATATAAAATTATTTATGCGCTGTCATTTACATATGTACTTTCATACTACATACAACATGTAGACGTCGTGTTCACAAGTTGAGCATGAAAGCACGAGAAGCAGCACATGATTTGTATTTTATCTTGGCGTGATTAATCTAAAAGGCTCTACATTATTTATACTGAATGAGAGAAGATGTTTGACATTTACTTCAAGTAGTCCCAAAATGCATGTAATAGGTTTCCCATGTAATCGAAGCGTATATTAGCTGCAAACTACACCATAATTTCTGTTAAAGACTGGCATGTCAGTAATTGAGGACAGGTGTAACAGAGAATTTTCATTGATTAAATGCTGCTTTATTATAATGTAGAATCGACTGACCTTAATTGCTAACAATGGATGTTCACGAGAGTGCTGCCGCTGTGTAGCTCCTTTGTTAAATCATATGTGGTTTCGGTTTACGCACATTTGCCCAAAAATAAACTAAACTAAGACAAGTGACGAGTCAAGCCATTTACTCAAATTGATTCATTGAAAGTAGTATAAACCTTGGTAAAACTGATTAAGATGATTTTAGCATTACTAAGCAAATACGACAAAAAGTGGAATTTATTTAGAGTTTTTACACACTATAAGCATTCCAGATTGTTTTAAGTACACTGTGTTCTGCCGTTGCCCCAGCTCACCTTCAACCAATTTCCCAAATTATGTTACCTACTATGCGTATACATGTATATACTATTATATAGATATTTCATTGAGTTACACGTTGGTTTCATAAATCTAAATGAATTTATCAAGTTTTGTTGTGTGCCGACCCCACCTCGTAGTAAATTCGTTGGGTCTTGGGTGATGGTGATAGTATTTTCGAGAGTAGTCAATGCTTTTATGTATGAGCGCCCAAGTTACAGACGGACACAATAAGCAAGCAATACAATGTACTTGTACAGTACAGAATACACACAAAGTGCATAAAAAGTGCCACTCGCGGTCCCTGCTTTATATCTGTAACCTTTGTTTTTATCAATAAATTTTGTCTGGTGCAGTATGTATGAATTCTTTTTGTAGCTTCAACTTTTCACATTGCAAATTGGAAACATTTACCATCCGCCAGACTGAAGAGTGCAGATCCTTCGCTTCCATTTATATTTATGTAGATGTACATATGCATAGAATGTAATTCCAAGAAATAAAGTTAGGACAACACGGACTCGTTGTCCTGGCTTTTGTTGCCTTGGGTTATTTACTTTCTTAGTAACTTACATTCCATTACATATTTTTTAGAGACTTAATATGTCATAAGTTAATTACCTGTTAATTTGTTAAGTTGATGAATTAAATTGCAATTAAATTCTACTACCACTTTCGTAGCATGCATTAAGCCATCGAAGTCTCTATTGAAACTCTTGTAAAAATATTGATAAGTACAATATGCAATACTAAAATATACTTTAATGATATAAAAATATTATATCACTAATAAATAATATTTAAAAAAACTATTTTGGAGTTTAGGAGCAACACGTTTTTCCTCCTGGAAGTGCGGTTTAAATTTTTGCAATATACAATGCAATGCAACTGCACACATTTCATTCATTAAATGCGACTGAATAAATTAAAAGTTTCCTCTTTTAACAAAAATTGGTTAAATTTTTCACAGTTTTGTCATTCAAATTCATATTAGAACATGACATCAGCATATTTTTAATGAAGTCAACGACATAAAATTGCAAGGTAAAAACCGCAAATAATAGAAATACGCCAAATTTTTATTTGTGTCATGTGTGTGGTCATGAACAACAACATTCTTCTCACTTTGTAAATCCTTGTATTGTAAATTGTCATGCATTATTTTTGCTACATTATACTATTCTGTCATCAATTACACTAACATAAATTATAAGTCGAAGTTCTCACTTTGTTTTTGTCAACAATGAACGATAAATTGTCAATTTGCTTTAATATTATTATTGTCAGAGGCCATTTCCCTCGTGTTCATTGTCAACTGTGAAAAACATGCGTATTTTTGTGTTTGGACAACAACATGTTTAATAAACAATTAATAATTGTATCTTTTTTGTATATACAAACAACTGATTTTAGCATCATTGCCATTAATTACACCGGCAATGCACAAAGCATTTAATTAATGAGTGGGTACTTGTTTTAAAGGGCAAATTGACATTTGAATGCAGAAAGCATACATTATAAAGCGATTTGCATTAAACTTATTTTGTGCATTGTTGAAGTTCAGATTACTTATCTTTTCCTTGAATTTAAATACGTTGTAGCTATAAAGGATTCATATAAATATCTATACGTACTTATATTTTCTACACAATTAAGTGTCTTTTAAGCCTACTGTAGCTTGACTTAACAATATCATAAAAGTATAGCTTGTCTCGATCTTGGACCATTCAAATAATTATTTCCTGACCTTAGCAACATCCAGAGCTGAAAGCTGTCATGCTAAATGTGAAGTATTCATTATAACAACATTTAAGTATGCATTTCATTGTAAATAGGAAGTGCGAGATGACTTCTTATTAAGGTGGAAGTCATATACATAATCTGTATAAGTTTCAATGTTTGATTAATGAAACTCACTGACCAAGAGCGAGGGCTCAATAAAAAAGCCAAGCCTTTAAAATGGATAATGTGCTCTCTCACCTTCATTTTCATCTTGTTATCGAAGGCACATATTTGACAATTATCACAACCAAAGCATATACAATAAACAAAACAATCATAAGAAAGGCTTACAAACATACATATAAATAATTATTATAACAACCATAACGACGGCATATATACATAGACATCGTCGGTGGAGATGCAAAAGGAGCTGTCTATCACCATATGCGTCTACGGAACATCCACCATCATTTTCAGTGCCACTAATTTACGATTGCCTTGCAGTTGAAATTTTGAATACAAGCTCCCTCCGTTTTCAGTTTGTAATGCAATTTAGACGGGATATCCTATCTTGCACTAAATTGATGGTGGATATCTGATTTCTCATCTTGCATTTAGGTTCGCATGGAGATAATCCACTTTTCATCTCCACCGACGAAATATGTAAGCAATTAAAACAATCATAAGTAATGTATACAGTAAGGTTCTATGGTCAATCCTCAAGATCATCCCTTGACAAAAAAAGATGATATAATATTATGTAAGACCCATTTATATAGAGTAAGTTACTATATGAAAATCGCACTGGTCAAAACAAGTTTTTCTGCAATTATATATAGACGACATTATAAAGAATTAAAAAGAATATAAAACATAATCATATGAGACTAATGCAATGAGAGGAAACTCTAGGGGCATAGCAATTTGGCCGGTTATCCTTCCTCCATCCGTCCGTCATCTTCTTGAGAGTTGAGTAATTTTGTGAACAATGTGCTTATTCTATACTCAAACACTGCTACAGGATTTTTGGCACTGGCAGTCATGCTGGGGCTTGCCTTTCTGCTCAATGCCTTCTCAAGTTCAAGAAGCATACATACCTAGTACATATTTATAATATTTCCTTTTTAAATCCTCAACTGTATGTGCGTTAAACACTTTGCACACACGTGCATTTTCATTGTCAAAGAAGGACCACACGTCAACACAACTTACCTACAATATTTGCTGCTCTTGTTTTGCAGAATATTTTTCCCTCTACTCTGCACATTGTGTTTTACCTTGTCCAAAGGCGGATTTTGGTCACACACTAAAGGATAATCCTAAGACAATTGTGAGAAATTCAAGTGGCATAAAATACATGGAATATTCGTTAAAGAGCATTAAAATTACTATTTTAGAAGGAAAGTGTGGTTGAAAGGGGTGTTATATGCCAAAGGATTACATGTGGCACGGCTAAAGGAAAACGGAAAACTTCTCAACATTTATTTTATTTTTATTTTAACTGTAGTAGCTAAGGTATAAGCGAAAGTGCAATCACGTTCCAACTACTGTCAGTTTTGCAACACAACATATTGAGGAAGCTGTGCTGCTAGTTTTTATGAGATCCACTTGCAATTGAATATTTCTTGTTATTATTACTGGAACCACGTTCGTAAAGGATGGAAACAATAACATTAATAACTAATATCCTTCAACCAATAAATATTACAACGATGACTTTATTGTTAAGAAATTTATACTAGTTCTGCTCGTGTTGTTGAAAATTTCAAGATCGTTCAAGTGTATAAGAAAATACAATAGTGTATAGCTTAGCTTCATTATTGTTGTCGTTTTATCTACACTTGTCGTGCACCGCAGTGCTCCAGGAAAAGTAAAAACCCTTCTATCCGGTAAGTTTAACCTTATTAGTGCTAAATTACTAAATCTTTCTATAAGAAATGTGTAACATGTTTGTCCAGCATAGTAGTCTACATGTAAATAACTGAAAAAAAAGTCAATAATCCTTAAAATGGATAAATCTTAGGGATCATCACAATTCTTTGCAAAATTTCATTCAATAATGTTTAATTTACCCCTTTTTCAAAAAATCGGTGTATAGTTGCAAAGTTATAAAAGATAGTTATTCTAAGGATTTGTATCTATTTTAACATTTAACTTTATTCATTGACAATAAATAAGTATTTACTATTCATTTGTTATTTATTAAATATTTATTTACTATATATTTAATAATTAAATATTTACTTACTATTTATTTATTTATATTTATTTACTATATATTTAATAATTAAATATTTACTTACTATTTATTTATTTATATTTATTTACTATATGTATATTTATCAAATATTTAATATAAATTGCTGAGAGATTGATCATTTATTTATTAGCTAGCTATTCACAATATGTTTATTAAATATTTATTCATAAATTATTTGTAAATTAATTACGAAATTCATAAATTTGTGGTGGAAATCGTCTGCTTATGTATATCATTATGATCTGGTAGAAAATTGCATTTACTATATTAGTAGACCACTACTTAATCTAATTTGCAAGATTACTCATTATTTTTCACGCACGTTTACACTTAAGCAACCGCATGATAAGCAGAAAATTATCAATTTATTAGCAAAACATATATTACAGATACATGTGATTGTAGCGCAAGTTAAGCCAAGGTCCACGGTCACATTCAGATTAACCTAAATCAACAAAAAATTAATTGAGAAATTTATTGCGCATAATCCTGGAATATCTGAGATCTGAGTAATATTTGAAGGTGAAAAGTGAATTAAAAATTATAAAGTTCTCTCTCAATATCTTTAGTTAGTGCCAGTAAAGTTAACTCTAGGCTTTGCAAGCGCGCACAGAACAGACAAATGTTCCCAGTTCCCACGTTTGACATGAGAATGAAAGTCCAAGGTCGACGCATCCTGCATATACCTGTTGTATACAATTTTTCTAGCACGTTAGTGTTTTTTCAGCACGTTAATTCAAACGTGAATCCACAAAGCAGCATGCCGATGCCATATTATTGCAAGTCTAGCAGTAATAAGTCAATCATAATAAATGTGGTGCAGCGTTTTAGCATGCAATGCACTTCAAAAAGTTATACTTACATAACATGTCGTACGTTTCATCTTACACTTTAAATTGTCATATATGTGACATACTCTCACATAGTACACCATCGTTTACACGGTAATTGACATGCCGTGAGACTAAGTCACTTGAATCTTGCGTTTTTACACTGCAAAAGACAAAGGATTATAAGTAAATTGATGCATGAATTAGAAGCAAATCATCTTATTTCACAATAACACTAAACACATACCAATGTATGTACATAGCGTGTACGTATGTATAGCATGAGCAGATTTAAGTTACCTGAGCCTATGGGGAATCCTCATCCTCACATCATACACAGATACGCAAGCCCTATGAGCCGAAAATCTTGTAATTATAACACGAACGTTGTAATGCGGTGTGGATAATTAATTATTTTGAGCTAATTAAGCGCCTCAGTATAGTGATTAATGCCTGTAGTTTACCTTCTTTAGAAAAATGGACCAAGTTTGTATATGTAAAACATTACGTAATATTTAAATACAGGATCTACGAAAAAAAGTTAATATTCGATATCAACGGTAATTATTATATGAAATTGATAATTAATAGTTATAGTAATAAATTGTTGTTGCTGTACATACAAATTATGAAATTTTGTCTGAAAATGGCGCGGTGAGATGCAATTCAGACGCGGTAAATAAATAAATAATAATTGTTTTAGTGTAAAATACGTAAACGATAATAAGTTCCTTCAAGTTTAAATACACGTGAAAAATTGCTTTTGGGATGTAAATGCACGGTCACAGTTTGTCACGGCGGTAAACAAGTGGACACGGTGTTGCAACTCTAATAACTTATATTGGATACTAAATGCAATCCCAGCCTCACGACCACGAGAATCTGCAAATACCCTTGCCTCTCGCTCAGACTTTAGTTACAATGAGTTCATAAATTTTAAAGACAAACTACAGTCCATACATAGTACATAATACAGGACTTTAGAAAGGGAACGTTTTTAAGGACATCGCCGAGCGCGTAATCAAATAAAAAAACCATGTGCTTGCTTATTCGACAAGAAAATTACATACTGTTTTACTCTCGCCAAAAAAATTATTTTATAAAACATATGTAACTTGAAAGTAACGTAAGTTCTCATTTTCTACGGTTTTAATTCACTTTTAGTCAAGCCAACGCAAGAATTCAAAAAATTATATAACCGCGTGTGATTGAAAACTTATATATACTTGCAGCTAGGGTAATCATACTTTATACATACTATAATAACCTTTTATTGTTACCGAAATATAGAACCATACACATATATCTGCATGTAGTTTGTATTCGTCTACATAAATTATCCGCCCTGTAGCCATTACATATAAAGGCACAGGCTGTAATTATTATATTATAGGTACCTTATGTAAAATTATATGTTACTTTCAAGTTACATATGTTTTACTAAATTTTGACAGACAGAACTAAGTTAAAAGGGCTAAAAAGGGGTACAGTTTTGCACTTTTATGTAATTATCTGCACGAGAGGAGGATTTAATCTCTTATGTATTATTACTCTTGCGTAGATTTTTCACTAATGACTGTATGCTTCTGTACACAATGTACATACTAACTCTAGGTAACCCTGACTTTTCTTCGATATTGACATAGAAACTATGTATCGTTAATTTCTAGTCTCCATGTGGTTGATTTTTGACGTTACTTTTGCACATCCACAATCCACAGTGGAACCGTTACTGATGTTGAAATTCTGTAACTTGAAAGGATTTGTTTATGCATACACCAAATATTGCTAAATAAAAATACAAAGAATTAATAAATATTACAAATGTTTATACACGCAAACCTAGGCACACGTGTCGTCTTTCCTGGACAAATAAGTAAACATTTTTTTAAATGCCGGTTAACCTAGCAATTTGTTTAACCTTAACCAAAACGCAATAATACCATTATTCGTAATTCGTATAGTGGAATATCATAATAAAATATTCTAACTTCTCAGTTCCAGTGAAACGAAAACAATTATGAGATTACATACTTACTAAAGACAACGAGTCGCACCAACTCTAGATTACAAAAACTTAATCGCAGTTTAAATGAAAGTAACTAAAGAGGTTATTTCGTAGACCCGGAATTTCCAGACATTAAAACTGGCTCCCAAAACTGCTACAAAACGATAAAAATACTTTAAATTAACCATGGCAGTTAGTTTAACATTATTTGGTTTATCTATAATAATTAAGATTAAAATTTTGTTTACTTTAAGTTGTTTTATCAACAGGGAGCACAACACTTATGCAACGTACATATATGGTGCGCACATACAGATAGTGGATGACTATGGGCGGCACTTATTACACTATAAACCCGTCCATTAAGACGTCATCTTGTTAATGGGGATGAAAATCAAACTTAAGACGTGCTTCTATCTTATTGTCAGCTGGAAGTCATTAACTCTAACATTTTTCAATGGCTTGATTGTATTCAAGGGGCTGGTGTTTGGTGTGCCCCTGTAATTTTGCACGACGCCAGACAATTAGCATTCATTATTATATACAATTCATATATGTGTCGTTTTGAAAGCAAGACTTTATTATCATTGATTTCATCCTCCGAAAAGTAGGTTCGTATTCTGAATAGGCATTATAAGGATGGAAAAATAATAATAGACGATAACTGCAAACCGCAATGCATGGCACAAGTAGGAATTGAACCCAGAAATTAAATGCCCTTATATGCATAGTACACTTGAGTGAAACAATAATGGTCCATTGACTGTGAAATGTGTTTAGAATGCTTGGGATACAGCATTGAAAAGTGTGTAGACTATATAGGGTATCTAAAAGAATGCAACTCTATACCTAATACAGTATCTATATATCTAATGTAACTACACCTATTTTAATCCACGGAAGGAGTCAGGAGTCTTATTGACTTACATGAAATGAATGGTGAAAGAAAGGCTACGGAGAGGAATGTAGAACACATTAATTGCACCTTGCTTGATTCAATACATTAAGACCAGCATAAGTGTACAGGGGGCTATTTCTAGGTTACAGGACCAAGTGTACACTGTTCGTATAGTTAGAGCCAATATATAAGACAATAAGGCAACAATACGTCAAAGCACATTGTCAATCAAAAATAGTACACACAATTGGTATACATAATATTTGATACACACATACTTAAGACAGTAACATTTATACTTGAATCAGATTCACGTTTACTTAAAACGGATGCGTACATACTTAAAACAGATACATACATACTCAAAACAGACAAGCACATACTTAGAAAAGTCACTTACATACTTAAATCAGATACATGCATACCTAAAACAGACACAAATAGAAGTGATAAATATGGGGAGCTTACCTTTAAGCACCTGAAAGGTGGTAGAGACAGTAATTTGCTTTAAAATAACCACTAGCTATACTAAGTATCTATGTATACGACATTGATATTTATATGTTATTCTATACATGAGAAAAGTCGACCGTCGTTATTTATAAAAGGACTTGTTGAATGCAGCACAGGTATGTATAAATTCAATTGCATGTTTATGGTATTCGGCGGCATTCAGAAGAATTATCTTAAAAAGAATTTTGGGGGAAGTCTCCTTCCAATTCCTTTCTTTTATAACGTAGTTTGCATATCCCTCTGGCAGTCTTCTAAAAGTTTCTTAAAAGTCATCTTAAAACAGAAGCCTTTGTGATTGCAGTTCTAGCAATAAAAACTATATTAGGAGCTTAATTATATAGAGACGAGACCATCGCGGGATCTGGCCAACTTTATATTACAATTGACAATAATATGTGGCATCTTTGGAGCTTGTCAAACGTGGCTGGCCAGGCGGTTTTTAAGGTCTGAGTATGTGTCTCCGGCTGCCAGTAAGTAGTAATTGTGTTAGATGCTGTAGATTCAGAAGAGCAGGAGGTTGTGAATTGAGAGTGAGCCGGAAGAACATGGGATAGTGTGTTAGCTGCTGTGGTCGGAACTGGTCGTCGGAAACTGCTGCTCTGGTCTATAAAGATCTCCACACACACGCGTTACTCTGGTAGACACGTGAAACTTTGACATTGCAAGTGAGGAAAGTGTTGCGGACTCGTAAAATTGACGCTGTCCTTTAAATACATTATTAAAATTAACTTACGATAACAAGAGTTTACAAAGTTAGAAATATTTTTAGCTACGGTCAGACCAGGCGAACTACAAAATATTCTCCGCCTGCCTCGTTTTAACAAGATCATTCAACTTCAAAAAAGGTACTGTTGTATTATGTTAATTATCTTTATACATCATATTCGTAAACTTCTATGGAAGATCATGTCATTGAATATTCATGCAATAGCATATAATTTTGCATACTTTGTGGGTTGTTCATTCATTCATGAGGAGTTTATTAATTACTTCAGCACTAATAACCAAGTGCAAACACTTTCTCTGTAGTTTCAACGGTGAAAATTTAAACTTGGGATGTAATTTTTGGTTTGAAAATATTACACCGCATATATTTATATTTCAAATTACCTAAAAAATTAAAATTAATTCGAAGACTACAAAATTACAAAAAATTACTTGAACCGATTGGCGCATGTACTTTTGTATATGGAAATGTTGTCACCATGTTCCAATCAGACCATGACTTAATGTCAAACAAAGGTTCTAATGCATTTGTACTTACAGTATATAGATATGTATGTTTAAATATCTTTAATTTACGACCATAAACGTTATTGGGTTTGCAGTGCGAAGTTGAAACGGAAATCCCGAATCCCTTCAGCGTTCCATTAAAACAAAAATATGTGATATATTGGCTTTTAGTTGCTTTTGTCCCACAATCAGCATCATTTAATGAGTGAATCCTGTTTAAGTCTGTACGTGTGCACATGCAGGAGGTAAAAAAAAACTTTGCAAAAGCATTGTAAAAAGTTATATTCCTAGTTAGTTTTACTATCCTGTCCAGTTATTATGTAGGAACCCATTGGTTATATTGAGGAAGTTATCGAAGCAAATTATGCAAAAGCTTCCAATCACATATTCATAGGCTCAGGCTTGAACTTTGGTCAGCAGATCTACCATTGTGGCTAAACTAAACCCTGTAATGATAGTAATGTCAGAAGGTCATGCCTGCCATATTTCATTTTCAAACCATTCTCATCTACAGGATATTGGAGTAATAACGCTATCTTTATTGACTTTTGGAATATTGAACTGAAACTGCAGGGCTGGCAATTTTAAAATGCTAAAAGAGTAAAAAATACTGCGTACGAATTACTATTCGCTTGTATACTCTAAGGAAAATATCAATTAATATTAAAATGTTATTGAAATATTTATTCCATAGAAAATTCTCAAGAAAAAATATTGAAATCTTTCTAATAACAAAGTTGTTGAAGAACAAAAATCTGAATAGGTATAGATACGTACAAGTATGTATTTTGTTTAAAGCATTATTGGAATATATTATTAGACAAGGCAAGAGCACCTTCAAGTTGCCAACCCTTTCCTGGAGGAGGCAATATTAAATCCGAGATGAAGTGCAGAACGTCAAAATATGCTTGGGGTATTGGGAGATTAAGCTTCCAGTCAGCTCATTAATCTTGATGCATTCTATTATTGATTCTTATATATAGTGCATTAATCTAGCTAATCGAAAAAAAAGTTGGAATAATGTACCTAAAGTAGGCAAATCACATGGCAGTTGTTCCACGGAGCACAACTTTTTGCATATTTACATCCACATTAATATCTCCTGGAGAAGCAGAGAATGAAGAAAGCACTTTTGGAAGCTTTTCACGACACTTTCAGGCACACGCTTGTGTATGAGACAGTCTACTTTAAAAAAAAGAACAGGAAAGTATGCATATAGGATGCATGCATAACATGAATTTTATGCGTATATAAATATGATGAATCTTTTCATTTCTGCTCTTCCATAATGTCCTCCCTGCTTGGATGGAGCAAGGTGCTTTTAGCCTAACGCTAGATAATCTCTTTTATTGACAGTCTCAAAATACGAACATCCAGAGGCTCGTACTGTTATTCTTCTCTGACAGATAAGATCGCGCTTCATCGACTTGTTTCCATAATGCCCATTCCCCATATATTATGCAGTCTTTTCAATCTCTCTCCTCATCTTTTTATTCTTCTCCCTCCTTCTCAGAGGCCTTTTAAACATGCAAACTATCTAAATTTCTTTAGTTTACGAAAATCCAAAGCAGTTGAAGCTTTGTAAAAGTAGCTACTTTTCCTCCTTAACTACTAAATAAAGCCGTCACAACTACCCTACCTTTTGTACCATGACTTCTATGTCAAGTGCAAAACTTTTGAAAGTAAAAGCCTATACCTATATCTCTATAAAGCTGTATAGGTTTTATGGATCCTTAATAAAGAAATTGCAAATTTCAGGATACCGTAAAATGGATTTTAGATGACACAGCAGCTCCTCAGCAATGAATTGCAAAATAGTAGGTATTGCTCATTTGAATGCATTACATGTGCATGTTGACGTTGCCAAAATATTTTTTAGTTGTTGCCCCATGCCCTACCACAATTCCAAAGGGTTGCCAAAAAATTTCGATGGCTTTTTTTATTGGTTGTGGCTATGGATTTTTGCTTTTTTACATAATGACCTTCGTTTGAAGGGTTTGGGGAAAAGTGAGACTCCGGAAAACAGCCAACCATAGTGCCTAATTTGATTTTCAGAGTGCTATTTTTAGACTTCTGCAATAGGCGATGAAGCGAGGGCAGGTATTATCTTCACCCCAGTTGAAAAATATTATGTAGCATACTGTAACCTTAAAATATGGAATGCTAAATTTGGAAATTAAAATCAAAGGAACCGTTTTTAACGAAACATTTTTAATACTTCAGCAAACCATCAAAATTATTCATGTCCTGGATCGAACATTCCGTGAATCTAAAATAACAAGTCATACAACATAGGATATCACTTTATTTAATAAACCTTCAGAATATACCTAAAACGAAAAATCAAAATGGAAATTGCCGAGGTAATAGACTTACAGCATTCAAGATCGCTCGTAAGCCTTATGTTATAGGTATGTACCTTAATATTGATTTCCCGTTCTTTCCATGAATTTCCCGATATTTTCTCGGGAGCAGCAGTCGTGGGAATTCTACGAAACCATTACAATTTCCGAAATTCTACAAATAATAAAACAAGATACGAATAACAGATAAGGATAACGGGAAGATTTGCAAAGAAATCTGGCATATGGATCGAGGAAACAACGTTACTTGTTCCATATAAAGCCCTTGAAATACACGGATACGAAGTCGTTTGATATCCATCAAAGGGGCAATACGAACTTAACTTGATCCATATGATCTGCTGTACAAAGCCTGACTTTCTGAGCTTTTGCAAAAGACTGAAACCCAGAAACTACCAAAAGCACAACAGGCTCATAGCAACCTGATTCTGCCGGCATCGCTATCTGTTTTGTAAATCTGTTTACACCGGGCAAAACTTATTTATTAAACCAAACTAAGGAGAGAAGGAAAACTTAAAACAGTATCACTTTACCTTCAGAGTGGATTGTTATTAGTTACTTTGTGTGTGTGTGTGGCAGTGAGGGAAACTTTGTGAATAGATAGAGGACGATCTCGGTTTTACTTTTAGAGATATTTTGTCTCTCTCTCTAAACGGCAACTTATATACAAAGACCGAGAGATAAAAACTTTGATCTGGTTTTTCAAGTTTGTTAAAAAGTTTTGGCAGGATGTAAGCTTTAGGTATCAACAGCAAACACAAGGATAAAGCTCTTGGAGATACTATATGTAGTAAAGATAAAGTATTCTATTCCTATGGCCACTCATCACATTATCATCATCTAATATTATATTTTGTTTTGAAGGATAAACGGACTATAATGGAAATAATGACGACACAAGTAGCCAATGGTCATGGTGGTGACACCAGCAGGTTGAAGCTCAATGGAAGTCTAAATAACAACTCGTCATTCGAATACAGAATCAACGACTGCGAGCACTCGGATGAGGAGGAAACGACAAAGCGTGTCAGTAATGGGACACTCAATGGATCTATGAATGGCAGTCGTTCAAATGGCGTAAATGGAACCAAAAGTTTAAATGGGACAAACGGTTCGATACCAACATCACAAAATGGAAACAATGGTTCCATAACAACAACAACTAATGGAAACGGCCACCACAACTCTTCCTCCGAAGATGATGAAGGTGGTGACATGAGTAACTCAAAGACAACCCATAGATTGAAGATGAATTTCCAGAATGTGGAGACATTCGTAAAATTAAATGGACATGAGAGAGAAGTACCCTGGACGAAGTCGGGCACCATCGAGGATAACAATGACCTCCAGGCAGCTGTTCAGAAGGCTCTTGAAGATATTACACACGCCGCAGCGAATGGTGTGGAAGGGGATGCCATCATTTTCAAAGATGAGGAAGGGAAGGCTCCACCGATTACAATGACTATCTTGAAGCAGCGGAGGGAATCGGAAGAGGAACAACTAAAAAAGAATTTCCTCGTTAATCCCAATTTCATTGGGGAGGTGGTCAGCACCAGAGACGCTCGGGATACTCAGGATCCCACAAGAGCTTCCGTTCGGAATGGGCCTGTCAGTGGTACTACAACTGTCAATTTATCGGGCGGGACGGAGGAGCTGGAAGGGAAAATACACGGAGTCCGGGATGAGGTAGTGGCTCAGCCTAATCGTCCGGATATCGTTGGCAGTAATGACAAAAGCTATCCCATCTCTTCATCTTCTCCTCCCGGACATGTGGTACGTATAAAGACTTGCAATAATCTCTTCTCCTGCACTTTTTCACCAACTATCCATTTCTTTTCCCTTTTTGCGTGGCAGGAATCGTGTCTAGTATGTACCTATAAGTAAATTAGGAGATATGGAGTATCTCTTTGAACAAATAAGGACCCTGGAGTAGTTACATGTATAAATGAGAAATTGAGGGGTATTATGTACTTACATATAAATAAGGAATCACGTACAGCATTAAGTGCTCCAATTCTTTATTTCCCGCCTGTCATTTGTTTTACTCGAGTACCTTTTATATAATGCATGCATTACATATTACAACTCCGTCGAATTTGAACAAGCTTACATATGTATACTGCGCACATAAAAGATGGTGAGAGCAGAGATGCCCAGCCTTCGAAGGCTAGCCTTCCATGAAGGCTTCCTTGAAGGCAGAA
>JAQGAK010001485.1:0-31643 GCA_034696945.1 Lipothrix lubbocki | reverse complement strand
CGTAGGGATGATTTTGGCGACGAACTTGGGTGGAAAAGCATATTAATACCCGTGCGGAGCACGGGCTTAAAGCTAGTTTTAAAATAATGGTAAAGGTGAAGGTAAAGAAAGTTTGAATTTATTTATGCTGCGCGGTTTGAAAAAATCATTTGCATATATGGAAAAGTGTAGCCAGTGCCAAGCATACGATAATAGGCGGGAAATTCCAAACCGAAAAACTTCTCTACAAAAATTACTTTTACATTTTCTTTCTTCGGTTGACACTGTTGACAGTTGATATTGGCGTTAACAACTTTCAGGTTTAATTTAAAAGTTAAAAAAATGTTTATATAGAGCTCTAAAATTATGAATATTTATATAGCACATTAATATTTTTAAATTCAAGTAATATTCATTAATAAATCTGCAGATCTCAACCATGGAAGACAGTGCGTCCTCCGTAAACTCACGTAAGTGATCATCTGTAAACCCATAAAAACCCATAATGTAATGTGAATGTTTAGTAAATTATAAACTATAAATTTATTTAAAAATGAAAAAAATGGCAGGGAAATCATAATAAATAATGCAAAAATTAATGACAAAATACAGGAACAAAAATTGGAAATGAAGAAATGGAAACGGCGACTATTGTCAACGTCAACAATGTCAAGACGGAAAACACCTTCGCTTGCACAGTCTGCCCGGAAACCTTTGACTCAACTGATAAATTCAAGAAGCACGTCCGAATCCACAGCGGGGAAAAACTTTACGACTGTGATCTTTGCGACGCGACATTCGCGTATCCTCAGGGTCGGAGGAGACACGTTATGGTGGTGCACAAAGGGGAAAGAAACTATGAATGTGAAATTTGCCATTCTAAATTTAAATCCAGGTCCAACCTTAATACACACTTGGTGACGCACACGGGGGAGAAATATCACTGCTGCTCATTGTGTAAAAAATCCTTCAGGGATAATTACCATTTATTAAGACATATACGGACGATTCACAAGACTAAGGATTCCCAGTTTCGACTCCACGACGGGGAAGAGCTGCACGAATGTGAGCAATGCGATAGATCCTTTACTACAATGGATAATCTGCAAAAACACATGGTGGAGCACAGGGTCGAACAAAATCATCAATGTGAAATCTGCAGTGCGAAATTTAAAGGGAAATTCAATCTGACGAAACATATGCGGATCCACAGTGGCGAGAGGAATTTTGTCTGTTCAGTTTGTCAAAAAACTTACATCACCAAGGATCATCTCAAAAGACACATGTTCGTGCATTCTGAGGAACGAAATGAAGAATGTGACATTTGCAATTCTAAATTCAAAAATAAATATGACCTTGCGAAACATAAGCTGACCCACGCTGAAGAAAATAACCTTACATGTTTAATTTGCAAAAAGTCCTTTAAAGGGAAATACGGATTATCAAGACATGTGAAGAAGGTTCACAGCAGTAAACCAAATCCAAAAGAGAGAAAGAGAAAACCAGTCCCAGAATCGGAATCTAGCTTCCCTTGCACGATCTGCCCGGAAACGTTTAAAGAGGTTAACGCATTTAAAAGGCACATCCGGATCCACAGCGGGGAAAAGCTTCACGATTGCAACCTTTGCCATGCCACTTTTAACAAGAGTGATCATCTACGAAGCCACATGTTGGTCCACACTGGCGAACGAAATTTTAAATGTGAAGTCTGCGGTTTCAAATTTGCATTAAAAGCCAGCCTTAAAAGCCACATGCTTACCCACACGGGCGAAAAACGTTACACGTGTTTAATTTGCAACAAAGCCTATGCCATAAAAAGAAGCGCAACTTCTCATTTACAGACGCGGCACAAAACGAATGATAAATCTCAAATTGCGTTTCAGCCCGACGGACCTCATGGAAGCACAAACTCATAGGTAACGCAAAAAATAAAAAATGTTAAAACTTCCACTCCAGATTCTGTAGTTTCAAGTTCTATTTCAATTTAAAAGTTATTGTGTACAATTTCATAATTTTTTTCAGAAAGACAATCAGCTTCAAGTTACTCAAGACAAGACAACCAAATTTATCAACTTTGGTGTATGTACGTACAGATACAAGAATTGGCGAAGCGTGTCAGAAAAATCCAACAAATGCAAATTTTAATTTTGTTCATTTAAGTTCAAGTGTAACTCATGCGGAAGCAGTACGCACATAGTTAATTTAATCGTATTTTACTGTTAAATCCAATTTTGTATAACAATAACTAAAATAAACTAGAAAAATGTAATAGCAAAGGTATGTATTAAAGTAACCACGGTTCAGCTTACGAATGTAAATATTTTTGGAGCGATAATAGTTTATCACTATGTATTTATAAAGCTTCCAAATAATTATTCATAAAATTTTTTTGTTAAGAATAAATATTACAAAGTTGGTCATTCCTTAAAATAAAAATTTGAAATTTTATTAACAAACCGAGGTCAAATAAAATTTAAATAATTTTTACAGCAACTAAATACGTATAACCTAAAAACTTTACAGGAGTGTAAGGTACAACATTTCTCCCACAGCAAAACAAGCCTGAAATTGTGCAAATCCTCGAGCTTAGCAACACGCTTAAATTAGCAATATTATTATAGTTTTTGTGCGCCAAAAACCTTTTTAACCTTCCATTGTCATCTCCTCCACAAACAACCCGGGAAAGTTTCAAGGTATTTCAGAAATTAAAATGGAGCAGTGCAACCAACTGGAATATAATTAAAATCTCACTGATGAGTCTGATGAGTGTGTCGTTGGCGCAACAATAATTACATTGTTTTTTGTATATATTTAAACTCGACACGTATAATTTATACTTGCATAGTTTATTTATTTAATTTTAACTTTGCTACACATTATAATTTAACCTACTATATTGCAAATAGAAAGGTATGTATAGACTATATGAGTGTGCACAGTTAATAAATCCTATGTAGTCTTTATCGTCGAATTTTTTCTGTGTGAATTAAAGATCTGATTTGGCATGCATAAATGTGTATTTTTACTCTGATGTTTGATACGAAGATATAATGATAGGGAGCTTTGATGTATCGCATGAATATCTATCTCATTAACTATTAGAAGGTTAACATTCACTGTGCCTTCATCAATATTCCTGGTCAGTGTCTGAAACGGTGTCGTCAAGGATTAATTCCCATTTGGAAAAATACACTTAATAATTACAATTATTTACTGATGGTTTTACTATAGTGAAGACGCATGTAGTAGATCCAAAAATACGCCCTATCCTATACCCTACTTAAGAATAGAATCTTACTATCACAAGGCTACGCCATATTACTTTGTTCAGCCAGAAACTCGATTACACAGGACAGTAGTCAAATTCACATATTAACTGCAGATAGTCATCACGTTGGATTTCTAACAGCAGTTAATTAATAAATCGTTAAATTATAGAGGCCCATGCTGTTGTTTAGGCATTCACCAGGAAAATTGACATAGGACATACGGTATAAGTACCTGTACATATGCGGAAACTTTTACCAAGGTTGATCCTTATGTATGTCGAGTTCCGAAACTTTTATTATGATAGTATCTGAATTTTATAATGGTAAGTAAGAGAAACATGTTTGGTTTCCTTGTTGGTGTGTAAGTATTTAGTACACGTGGACAATTTTTTTTAAACTAATAAGCTCATTTAAAGTTTTTTTTTGCCAATTCTTCATCCGGAATGGCATGTCCAGAGATGGAATGGAAACATATGTAATTAGGCAAGCTACAATACAATCGCTGTGCTCGTGCGGACGCGAGGAATAATTGTCCATATACATACCTATGTAATTACATATAGCGCTGATTCTGTTAAAGAATCCAGTTTGACCGGCGCATTATTTGTACATAGGTAGGTAGAAAGTAGAGAAATACAAATGTTTTCCTGGAATTTTTCTGCCAAGTGCTATGTTACATAAATACGCAATAGGTGAGCATGTGGTACATATTATTGTTATTTCATTAATTTTTTTAGCTTTCTTTGTCCTTTGGAATGTTACAATTGGGGTGTGTAGCGAATGAATTCTTAAGTTTTGAATCATTAATGTTTGTCTTTCTTCGGTAAGGGCTCATTCTATAATGATGTCATCAGACAAGGGGGAGAGAGGGTTCAAAATTTTGTCCATTTTTTGACGCTGCTCTTATGATTGATTTACTCCGTAAAGGGAGGTACAAGGGTATCCAAAATTCCGACATTTTGTTAACGAAATAATTACGTTAGCAAAAACGTCGGAATTTTTAATATAAATTTTTGAATGAAGAATGAGCCACCATTCTGCTCACGATATTAACATTTGATCAGTTCGCCCCTCGCTATTAAAGGCTTCTATACAAATTCAAAAATAAGATAATGCACAATCTACGACTGCTGTATAGACAACATTTTTTTTTCTGTTTGACAATCTTCTGTGGTGATCATGAGAACGGGGAAGTCTAAGATGTTTAATGTGTTTTGTGCATATGTTTAGTATAGCATATCTACAGGACTATCTACTTGCTTGAGCTTCCTGGAGGCAACTAGCCTATGTATATGCTTTACTACTAGTATAGCGGACGCTGCACTCCAAAAACAGGTTCTATTTTAATTTCACTTTCACACACTTCCTATATATAAGTACAGTTCTGAGTATCTGTTTATACTACAGTAGGTATGCATATAGGCTTTGCTCATGAAATATATGTTCTTTCCCACAAAAACAAATTGAACCTTTGAAAACTGAAAGGAATTCTGCTAAGACATTGATAATGTAACATGTACACCGGTCAACATGTTGTATACCGAGCTATTTTATCTTTTAGTATTACTGTATTACACCGGACTCTCGCTATAAGAGACCTCCATATAAGAGAACTCTCTATGTAAGAGATCCTTTGGGCCCACACATCCTACATAGTTATATGCATACTAGCTCTCTCTATAAGAGAATTTCTTTATAAAAGACTGATTTTGATGATTTATAGCGTTCTCTTATAGCGAGAGTTCAGTGTATACATTGCTCGGAGCTCCTAACATATGGGTTACTAATAAGAGAATCTCATCTGCATGCACAATGCATTTGCATTCCCTTCACATCACACACGGGCAGTTAAGAAAAAAACCCAACAATAAGAATTTACATCAACGAAAACGAACGTCCAAGGGTAGAGCAAATAAGCAATTCTGCTGATGACTGACTCAGATTTTATTTTGTTGGTGGTGCCTAATATAAGCGCAGGCAACAATAAAATTTCTACTCCAACTTCTTATTATTACTGTTATAAGGGTAGTACATTATACCTTTGTATATTTATACGTATTATGCACAGTAAAATGCGTTTAATATTTCTATAGTACATACACACCTATATGTATCATTATTTCCAATCCAAATCTAATCACCTAAAATCAATAACTCGTCCATTTCATGTGTGACTTTAGATTAATTAACAGTTGTGGCAGAATGAATTTGATAAAAGTTGTACATATACTAATTACTCAATGTCAACAGCAGGTACTCCTTTAATATTACAGAATTGAGTTTGTAATATGAACCCTCACTCTGACATTAGTTATCATTATTCAAATCAAAGCATGATTTTGTAAGAAATGTTAATTGCACATATAGTTGATCAAGCCAAGCCGAGTGAAGTCAAGCGTCACTGATCATACGAATCTGGCTCTGATCGCTATTTACCTTTATATGTGTATGTACTTATTATTGATTAAATTACATGGATTATATTATCATTATTATATCCAATCACATTGTAATCAGCGCAATGTAGCGTATAACAAAATCATAATTTGTAATTTTACACTTAATATTTCAGAAACGAGTAAAATTTGTAAATAAAAGAATACGTATTTATTGCAAACATGTGATATTACGTTTAGTAAGTCATGAAAATTATTCAGGCAAATTCAAAGGTTTTTGCGTTGGAAGCTTAATTTTTTTCATATTTATTCCTTTTTAGCTTGAACATGTGCGACGTTATACTTGTACACTGACGTGAATAAATGAAAAACATCTCATTCCTCTCATGGTACAATCAGATATGTTTTGAATACAAAAAAATCTATAATATAAAAAACAGCTCGTTAGTTCCATTTTAGGGCGTCTTTCTGGGAACGTAAATATTCTCGCTGAGACGTTTAACTATACATAGTTACTATACGCATCGTCGGACTAACTACAACAGGAGCTTATATGATTTTGACACAATACGAAAAGGAACTTATATATAAAATTCACTAATAATTCGAAAAGGGGCTTATATTAAATAATTGTGTTTAAGGAGCTGGTGGCTCCGGAGCATGGAGAAAATATAAAAGCTCCTTTTGTTACTGGAAAATTTCGAAACGCCACATGTCCCCTTTTCATTCTGGCCCAAAATCATATATCTAAGCTCCTTTTGTAGTTTGTCTGACGACATATGGATTATAGATAGAATGTATATAGTGATATATGTAGTTATTAGTACGTACACGTACATATATGACACGACAAATGTGACTGTCCAAATTGTCTAAATGAATTTAAAAAAAAAGAATCAAAAGCTTCGTTACAATAAAAAAAACAAATACCTTGAGAATCCTTTTAAAATGTGTGTGGCAAGCTTCCTAGAAGTGTGCAGGGGCTATAGGAAGGAAGTTTATTTAATTGGGACAGGAATAATATAGAGATACTATACATAATGTATATGAAATATATACATAAATGTTTATGTACATAATATTTAATTGCAGAAAAACAAGAATATTAGAATGAGAAAATAATTGGATAGAGATAAGAGGTTATAAATTGCCATAAGGAATTGCAGTAAATGTTCGACTTCGTGTTGCATTATACAGAATCAGCCTGATTCCCATGATTTTCCATCCAGCCCAGCGTTTTACTAATAATGTACGTGGTGGGATACTTTTAGCGTCTGAAGTCTCAGTTGCACGTTGTGCTTTATGCTTTCCGTCTCACCGCATGACATGTAAAATTACTATGCACAATAGATCTAGTATTGTAAATCCTGAATGAATAAAGGCTAAAGAAGGGATTCTATATGCCAGCCCATGCAAAGTTTTATGAATGTGAAGGACTGAAGGGTTATTTGTTCTATCCGGTGAATGTTAGAACATATACATATATGTATTCCTAATATTCTAATAACTAATGGATACTTAAGGATGAACCGCATGAAAAGATCTTATTGCTACTTCACAATTAGTACATATTTGACTATTTTCGTATGGGTTTTCAAAGCCTAATTAAACCCCACCTACTTTCCTTTAATATTCTAGTGAAAGTTTTCGGCTCTTATCACTTACTATGCATACACATTGTATATATGTCTCTATACAGTCTTCCAGAATTAGACTCATAATTCCTATCCTACTTCCTATATAAGTTTTCGGGTCAATTTGTATCAGAACCCAATAATTTTGCCCTATATATAAAGCCCTATTTATAGGCTCACGACCTAGTTTGCTTATAAGATCCAAGCTCTTTTATTACATTGTCAGTATGTGTGGAGTTCTTGTGCATATGCAAACTCGGTTATGGGAAGAGTTAACTTAACTTACGTTAAGTTTACAAGAAGTGAAGTTATTAAATAGACAAAAGTTAATTGTCGTCTGGTACTGAATTAATGGTGGATGCCTTGTCTTGCACTGAATTATTGGCGGATGCCTTGTCTTGCACTGAATTAATGGTGGATGTTTTGCCTTGCACAGAATTAATGATGGATGTATAGTCTTGCACTGAATTAATCCGCACTGAATTAGTGGTGGATATGTCTTATCTCGCCCTGAATTAATGGTGGATATGTCTTGTCTTGCATTGAATTAATAGTGGATGTCTTATCTTGCACCTGTACTGAATTAATGGCGGATGTCTTATCTTGCACTGAATTAATGATGGAGGCCTCATCTTGCCCCGACCTAATGGTGGATGTCCTATCTTGCTCTGAATTGATGGTGGATGTGTCTCATCTTGCATTTAGGTTCACATAAAGATAGCCTATTTTGCATGTGCATGACAATGATAAATCAAGACGAATGTGGATTGATTTTAAAATGACTAATTATAAAAATTTAAAATCGGATGAAATCCAACTGAACAAAGGTTCATTTCACCGGCGAAGGATACAAAAGTAATAATTTCTATCCCTTCAGCACAGAAATTGATACTTTTTGAATTATGAAAATTTTATTAGGATTAATTAAAAAAATAATAGGAATCTGGACGAAGTATAAAAAAGTACCAATTTCTATCCCTTCAACACAGAAATTGGTACTTTTTGATATTATGAAAATTTTATTAGGATTAATTAAAAAAATAATAAGAATCTCGGCGAAGTATCAAAAAGTACCAATTTCTCTGTTAAAGGGATAGAAATTGGTACTTTTTGATATTACGAAAATATTATGTATTATGGTTAATTACAAAAATTATAAAAATCTCGGCGAAGTATCAAAAAGTACCAATTTGTGTGTTAAAGGGATAGAAAGTGGTACTTTTTGATATTATGAAAATATTATTTTGGTTAATTACAAAAATTATAAAAATATCGGCGAAGTATCAAAAAGTTCCATAATCAAGGTTTCCTCCAGTTGTAATAGTTTGGACTATACCCGTATTCCTTGACCCAGATCTTGTAAACTACATTCCAGTTTAATGGATTTTTGCAGGGAAATTAAATGAAAAAAGTGATAGTTCTAATATATTATACATGGTAAAGTTAGAGGCTCTGGGAGTAAAGGGGTGGAATAGGGTTATTGACCACCCTGCATATATATGCATGTACGTACAGTGACTATATTATTGGCGAAGTATCCAAAAGTACCAATTTCTGTGTTGAAGGTATAGGAATTGGTACTTTGGGATCCTTCCTTTGCCGACAAATATGTTGTTATCATTGTCGTGAGTATGAGACGATTCGAGTGTCTTGATTCTTCTTGATGATGGTGAAGGTAAGAAATCCTTTAGGAATGGAATGAGCAGTTGGATGATTCTCCTTTGGCTGCATTTTTGTGGGTCAATTGACCAGTGTGCAAAGAGAAAAAGTGGCAGTTCCACTTGATCCCATCCTCAGTCGTCATTCCACTTCTTCATGGGCAGAGCATCTCGCCTGTGTGTCTGAGAAGCGCGAGAGAAAGGACCCAAATAAGTAACTTTTGTGTCTCTACAGTAGTGAGAAATTCCCATTGAACTTCCCTTCCGACAACTTCGCTGCATCTGTAAGCACACAAAAAATTCGTCTTTTCCTCTTTATTCGTCTAAATCTTCTATCTATAGCATTGTAGTACAAACTAAACAGTTGTATGTGATTTGTAATTGAATTTTGTTAAAATTTTTAAAGGAAGAATTTTTTTACAAATTTATTATTTTTTTCAGTTTTTGGAAAAGATGGGACAACGTGCGAGGTTATATGCCTTCCTTGCTGTCACAGTCTTCGTAAGTTGTTCTGTGACATTCGTGACCAGTCAGGATGATCCTGCCAATGGGGGACTCAAGCCGAATGCACAGCAAATTGAGAAATTGTGCAAGGACAGGCCAGAAGAGGAATATTTCCGACTGACCACTGATGGAGACTGCAGGGATGTCGTTCGTTGTGATCGGGCCGGTCTCACCGGAGCCATCCGTTTAGCTGGAGTCAAGTGTCCCAACGGTCTGGCCTTTGATATTTACAAGCAAACTTGTGACTGGAAGGGGCGCGTGACGAATTGTGACAAATTGGAGAGTGAGTTTCTTTTTCAATATAAAAATTTGTAATTAAATTAGTTAATTTAAAATTTGAATATTGAAAATAAGATATACAATTAAAATATTAAAATTTAAATTATCCATTTAAATAATAAATATTAATAAAATAAATAATAATAAAATAAATAATAAATATTAATAAAATAAATAATAAATAATAATAAAATAAATAATAAATATTAATAAAATAAATAATAAATAATAATGAAATAAATAATAAATAATAATAAAATAAATAATAAATAATAATAAAATATATAATAATAAAATAAATAATAAATAATAATAAAATAAATAATAATAAAATAAATAATAATAAAATAAATAATAATAAAATAAATAATAATAAAAGCTAAATATTAAATTTAAATATTTAAAAAAATTATAAAATGAATATAAAATATTACTGCAAAATATTCATAATAATTATAACAATACTTGCAATCCTAATCCACACACATTCCCTTTTTCACCCCTGTTGATAAACTTGCTGTGATTCTAATATTCATCATCTGCAAAGAAAAGTGCATTGACGTCGAACCAACAACAACTCTCTCAAATTTTTTCCTCTCAGCAAGGAGAGCTCACTTCTTTTTAACTTAATATAATTTGCAAGCACGGTAGCCCTGTGTAATATAGAAAAACATTAGAATGATATCCTTTCCTTATGCCAGAAAGCCTATAGATACATACTTAATTTAATATTAAATGTGAGAGGTTGTGGCCCTTCGAAAACAATCTAGACGTCGATGAGTTGCATATAGAATAGAGAATAGGAGATGATGATATCGTTGTGGCTTGATTGCAATCTTTAACTGTGCACAACAACAGTCATTATAATTATTATTGTGTGTGCCAATTGCCAATAAGTTGGAGCAGCTGGAGGTGTGGACGTGCTCTTTTATTCAATGACTCACTGACTATAACGTTCAGGTTAAGTAAGTTCGGTACTACTACTATTGTAATAACTAATAACAACTGCTACTTGACCTATCCTGCAATCTGAACGACGTGCACAATATGTAGCGTTTGTAGCTTTTTGTAGGAAATTTATAGTGTGGACATACCTATAATAATTATAAAATCCTTTTTAAAAATATTCCAAATAGGTCATTTATTAATCAATAATACATAATAAAGTAATATTTTGAAATAGCAATAGTCGTCGTTGAAATGGCAAAATGCACAAAAAGCTAAAGAAACTAAATGATGGATTTTTTGTATTACACTTTTATACAGAAACTCGCAAGATCTTGCCTAACTTAGTGACGGACGAGCCAGTTTGCCCCGATGGGAAACTCCAGTGTGGGAATGGTGAATGTATTGAGAAGGCCCTCTTCTGTGACGACAAAACGGATTGTACTGATGGCTCCGATGAAAATGCTTGCAGTAAGTTCAGCTCTAAAATAAAGATTTAATTCTAAGAATAAATTCTAAAAATTTAGCTCTAACAATGGTAATGAGATATCATCGGCGAAACATGAAAATGTGCTATAATTGTTTTATAGCCCCATAACGTTACTAAAAATTTTTTAGCACCTTTTCATTTTTAACCGACGATATACATACACATTTCGTCCCCGTAACAATATGGGCGCGTTGTTCCAATCAAAAATCTTCAGGAAACGTTACACCTCTACGCCTATATGCAAAACTTGCCTGAAATCCCGGGAACTTCCAGGGATTGTAATTAAAAATGAACTAAAAAAAAATAAAATTGCCAAATTTTCAAAGATTTAAAGGAATAAACCGGTGTTTGGCTCTTTAAATGACAAATCAATGGAATGCTTTTTAAAATGGGTTGTACTAATTAGTATATAATTTTGATACAAATAGCTGTTGAGACTGATCCAAATCGCGCCCCTGAATGCGACCCAACTCAGTGCGTCCTCCCTGATTGTTTCTGTTCCGCTGACGGAACTCGGATTCCCGGAGCTTTGGAGCCCACTACGGTAAGTTGTTCAACCTGTACTTAGTGTTAGTGTAGACTATAGAAATTAGTATTAAAAACAGTTTCTTTAAATTAGTATAAATTCTCTTGGCTGTCATGGCTATTTAATAATCACAAAATATTTATTATTTATTCTTTTACATTTAATTAATATTAATTTAATTCTTTAAAGAAAGTTCTAAAAATCATAGGTATTATTAAAACCGTGGCTATGAATAATAAGTGAAAAAAACATTAAATCAATAGAAGAAATTGAGCATTCCATGCTTTTAACATTATAAATTCCTAACCTTAGCCATTGGGGCAATGAGAATAAACGAATGCCGTTGATGAAGGGACAATGAAGTCCGAGGCATATTTTATGACAATGAGAAGTTAATAGATGCTGTATAAAGGATTTAAAATTCAGAATAACCTTAGTTATAGGAAGTGAAGTCTTTGTTGAAAGTGGTGTATATGTAGAAGTATGAAGGAAAGATAAACAAGAGAAAGTTTGGAATACATATATAGGGAATAAATAGCTTTGGAATTGAAATGACGAACATCCTTCTTGTTACTATGATAGAATTAAGGAGCCGTTCAAGAATTACGTTCAAGAAAAAGGCGGATGTCGCCCCCATAAACCCATTTTTAGTTAAACGTAACGCATTGTCCGCGAAGTATCAAAATGTACTAATTTCTGTGTTGAAGGTATAGAAATTGGTACTTTGGGATGTACTTTGTTGGCGATATGTTAATTAAACCGGACTCGCGCTATAAGAGATCTCCATATAAGAGAACTCTCTCTGTAAGAGATCCTTTGGGCCTACACATCATACATAGTTATATGCACCCTAGCTCTCTCTATAAGAGAATTCCTATATAAGAGAATGATTTTGGTGATTTATAACGTTCTCTTAGTAGTTCAGTTCTCTCGAGAGTTCAGTGTAAATAGCGGGGTTTGAACCCCGTATCTCTCAGTGGAACGTAGTTTTTGAACGGCCCCTAAAATAAGTTGTATGGGATATATGTTGCCTATAGGTATGTTGTATATTTGACAATCTCACAATCAGAGTCATAATATTGAACGGGATTCTTGTCTTGAATTATGTGACAACAACAGGTCCCACAGATGATTACCATAACTTTCAACGGGGCTATTAACGTGGATAACGTGGATCTGTATGCGGACATCTTCAATGGCGCTCGACTCAATCCCAACGGCTGTCAAATCAAAGGAACTTTCTTCAGCTCTCATAAGTACACCAACTACTCTGCCGTCCAAGAGCTTCATAGGCAAGGGCATGAAATTGCAAGTTTCTCTGTCACCAACAAGGACAGTCCACCTTATTGGACTGACGGCTCGTATGATGACTGGTTAGCGGAAATGGCAGGAAATCGTCTCATCATTGAACGGTAATAATTAATAATAATCTTACAATTAATTCTTTTGTTTTACTGTAAAGGTTTTAAGCATTACAATTCTTATCAATTTTTATTATTAATCCCCCCATAAAACTTGTACTACAGGTAAATCATGATCAAATGTTTTTCTCACAGATTCGCCAACGTGACGGACGGCAGTGTGATCGGAGTGCGAGCCCCATTCCTTCGCGTGGGTGGGAACAAGCAATTCGAAATGATGGCGGACCAGTTCTTCGTCTACGACGCTTCCATTACTGCACCCTTGGGCAGAGTTCCAATCTGGCCATACACGCTGTACTTCCGCATGCCTCACAAATGTCACGGAAATGCACAAAATTGTCCGTCCAGATCTCATCCCGTGTGGGAGATCGTCATGAATGAATTGGATCGTCGGGATGATCCCACTTTCGATGAGTCCCTTCCTGGTTGTCACATGGTCTCAACTTGCTCCAACATTCAGACTGGGGACCAGTTCCTGCGTCTCCTCAATCACAATTTCAACCGTCATTTCTCCACCAACCGAGCTCCTCTCGGCCTTCACTTCCACGCTTCATGGTTAAAGTCCAAGAAGGAGTTCCGCGAGGCCCTGATCAAGTTCATCGAAGACAAGGTTGGGCGTGGGGATGTGTACTTCGTCACGATGCTCCAGGTGATCCAATGGATGCAGAATCCAACGGAATTGACTGCCCTCCGGGACTTCCAGGAATGGAAGGAGAAGTGTGATGTCAAGGGTCAACCCTACTGCTCCTTGCCAAATACCTGCCCTCTGACTACCCGAGAACTCCCGGGTGAGACTCTCCGACTCTTCACTTGCATGGAGTGCCCAAGACACTATCCATGGATCTTGGATCCTACCGGAGATGGAGCTACTTTCTAATTCCTCTTAAGTATATCCTGTGTGTTCTCATTTTGTTTTATGTATTTGTGTAATTTTATTACAGTCAAAACTTATTATTGTAATACCTTCGGACATTTATTATTGTATTTGTTATGCAAAATTTGGTGTTTTTGTATGTGATTACAATTTTTCAATTTTTATTGTACTCCTATGCTCACGTCTTTATTTTTTTATTTGTCTTTCATGATCATCGGAATGCTATAAATGATGATGATGGTTTCATTAAATTGCAGATAGGCAATATAACAGAGGTCATTGCCATTGCATTCTTTTTGTCATGACCTGGGGTCGAGGCTGCATAATTAATATTTACGCAACTATTAATGTATGAATGAACACGGGTAGGGAAAATGCGTTGACTTTAATAATAATAATTATTATTGTATTAAATTAATGTGGGTGGGTGGAATCGATGGAATTGGGGGATGTAAGCTATTATTCAGATCTTGCCAAGGATAGGAAAGTCCGCGGGAAAATTTAAACGGTTACTTTGCAAATGTACGTACATACATTACATTAACCTGCACTTTACTGTGGAAGTGGAAATGGAAAAGAGTGAAAACTTTCGAATTTGAATGTACTGTTGTAATCCCGAGCTAATTACGAATATTTAAACGAGTATATCAATATAAATGATATTTATAAAATAAAAAAGGCAGTAAAAGATCAAGGAATACAGAAGAATCATCCTTGTCCTCCCCAATCCAGCGTAAGAAATTCTTTATATAGTAATAGTAAACAAATTTTGTAATTTTAAATAAATAATTTATTAAAAAATTAATAAACAACACAATAAACTCACACTAATTAAAGCAATTAATTTAATGGCAAAATATATAGAAGCAGTATGAAAAATGGAGGGAACGGTGGTTATAAAAACCGAAGAATTCACATTCCCTTGCACAGTCTGTCCGGAAACTTTCGACTCAATTTCCGAATTCAAGAAACACATCCGAATCCACAGCGGGGAAAAGCTCCACGACTGTGACCTTTGCGATGAATCCTTCTCCCGAATGACCAATTTGAGGAGGCACATGTTTGTGGTGCATGCGAACGAACGTAATTATGAATGTGAAAGTTGCGGTTCTAAATTTGCACATAATTACTCTTTAAAAGAGCACATGATGACCCATTCCGGGAATAAACCCTACACTTGCAAAATCTGTCAAGCGTCCTTCACACGAAACGCCATGGCAAAAGATCATCTAAAGAAGCATCACAATACGGAAGATCCTTCTCAAATTGATATTCACCCCGACTACGTCAAGACAATGAGAAATGACAACTCTGAAGGAGGAATGCAAAATGGGAAGACGTTCAAATGTAAATTTTGCGACCAAACTTTCAAGAACACTAAAATTATGAAATTGCATTTACCTAGTCATGGTGACCGACCTTTTAAGTGCTCAGAATGTGGAGCCACATTCAAAGTCAACAGTTTCCTAAAACGGCATATGGGGACTCATACCGGGGAAAGAAATTTTGAATGTGAGATTTGTCAAAGGAAATTTCGAGAATTAACAAATTTGCGTGTGCATGTATTAACACATACGGACGAGAAGCCCATGCTGTGTTCCATTTGTGGCCTGAGATTTAAAAGGAACCACAATTTAAAAGCACACCTGAAGACGCATAATCATGAAAAGATTACCTATCCATGCAAAATCTGCTCCATGGTTTTCCCGGCCAAAAGGAAACTAGAACATCACTCAGTCAAGAGTCACGGTGTTAAATCTGCGGTGTGCACAATTTGCGGATTCTCATGTACCTACAGTGACCGTCTTCAGAATCATATTAAAGATTCGCACACTGAGGGCACGGCTGATTGTACGATATGTGGGAAAACTTTGCATAGCAGTAATTACCTTAAAAATCATATGTTGTTAGTGCACACTGAAGATAAAGGACCCTTAATATGTCCAGTGTGTGGGAAGAAATACTTTCTTCAAGCAAATTTCAAGAAGCATTTATTGAATAAGCATGGTGAGCAGCATGGATGATCAACTGTCTACTTTGGGAAATGTTCAATTTATTGTATTATTGTTGTAATCATGTGAACTGCGAATTGCGTTTTATGTATACGAGTTTGTTTTTAATTGCTCAATAAAGCACTAGTTTTGCAAAATTTTTAATGGCTGTAATGGATTTACACATATTGCGTATCTGGATTTTGCTTATCTTCTGTAGGATGACGAAATTTCCAACTAAATAAAAAGTACACCAAATAAAATCTCACCAAATAAAGGCTTAAATCTACACTGTAAATTGCAAAAATGAATTTTTATTGAGTCCTAAAATTTTTTTAGGCATAATTTCATTCTCGATTGCTTGAATTGGCAGCAAAATGTTTATCTACAATCTACATTATTAGTAATATTTTATAGCCGAATTTTAGAGAAATTAAACTCACAAATGAAAGATGTACACGCAGTCATGTCATAACATTTAAATAACAATAAATTTTGTACCGGGGACGTCACGGGGCTCAATCAAAAGTTATGTTATACGTACAATCTTGAAGCTTTTAAACCGCTTAACCGAGCGCCTTCAAATTCAGTTTGTGCACAAACCAAATGGAGCGTTAGTCAACAATTTTATAGATCTGCGGCAATTCGTTGCAGAATGCAGAGATAGGAGTGCCGACAGACTTGAATGATTGAATTTTATCCAGATTCTTCCTGATCGTGAGTCTCTCAGCACGGAACGAGCCTAGTTATAATTACCTTGTAAAGTGAATACACTGAACTCTCGCTATAAGAAAACGCTATAAATCACCAAAATCAGTCTCTTATAAAGAAATTCTCTTATAGAGAGAGCTGGTATGTATATAACTATGTATGATATGTGGGCCCAAAGGATCTCTTACAGAGAGAGTTCTCTTATATGGAGTTCTCTTATAGCGGGAGTCCGTTGTATGCTCTTTTCTAGAACTTGCCAACAACGCTAAACGGTCCGGAGAAGATGTGAGCTTGTTCTTGTTTGTGAGCAAGTGAGCATCAATCTCGAGAGTGCGGACTGTGCGGCTGCGGAGTACATGTGCATTTCTATTTTATACGTTATAGCCAAGTATAAAACAAAGTGGCGCAAATTTTCAAAGCTGTGATGATTTCCTTAGGAAGGACTATATGTGGTGTGGATTGTGGATGGAAAATCCCGCCGTTCGAAAGTACATAAGTGTTAGTATTTCAGTCAGTACAGTCAAATTTTGTCCAATAAATTTTAAATTGTACTGAAAATGTGATGGGATAAGAATGTGAACGCATATAAATATCTAACTTTCAACAAACTAAAGGGCAGCCTAAAACTACAAAATATTTATTGTACCTATATTGATATCCAGAAACCAACTTGTCCACGTTTTAACTCTTCATGGTTTATGCTGAAACAACCGTTTTCAGTATTCGGACGAGCTTAAAATTCAGAAGACATTTTATCAAAAATCATGGCAAGCAGAAGAAAATCAAATTTACAATTTCGTAACATCGATCCCGGTTCAGACGCTTTTGGTACATGTTATTTGATTTTTAAATAATTTACACATTTAATTATCTCGAAGGTTTTTAATTAGTCTTACCAACATTTTTACAATTATTACATACGCAATCACAATACGAAATTAGGAAATTTTACATAACAGAATTTAACCCGTCTGACGAGTTGGAATCATCCGCTAACAAGGTGAAGACCGAAGAAGTGTTATCTTGCACAGTCTGTCCAAAGATTTATCACTCCATTGGCGGCTTTAGGAAACACATTAGAATACACAGCGGGGAAAATCTTCACGGTTGTGAAATTTGTGATACATCTTGGACCACAAAGAGTGCTCTACAAAAACACAAGTTGGTGCACACTCGCGAACGAAATTATAGATGTGTAATCTGCGATTACAAATTTAAAACAACATCTGAACTCACGGGCCACATGCTAACTCATACTGGGAAAAAATATTACTCCTGTTTAGTTTGCAATAAACCCTTTGCTACAATGGCGAACGTAAGAAACCATTTAAAGGCGTTTCACAAGACTGAAGATTATTCTCAAATTATGATTCACTCTGACTGTCCAGTTAACCCAGGTGAGCACAGAAATTTAAAGTATAACGTGCAACCACAATTTTACCGTGACATGTATTTTGAATATAAAATGTTTGTAATCTATAGATACTGTTTCAAACCCCTGTACCGTCTGCCCTGAAGAGTTGATTCAAATTCACGAATACAAGAAGCACGTTCAAACGAGCAGCGGGAAAACAATGTACAATTGTCTCCTTTGCCACAAATCTCATACGAACCCACGTAATCTGAAGCAACACATATTGGTGCACACTGGCAAAAGAAAACATCAATGCAAAATCTGTGGTTTTGCCTTTAAATGGAAACAAAATCTCAGGGACCATATGCGCACTCATACTGGCGAAAAACGATACACCTGTTTTGTTTGCAATAGACCGTTTGCTACATCATCGAATCTAAATGGCCATCTGAAAAATGTTCACGGAAAAGACAAAATCATTCGAACCCCGAATCACCGCACCCAACTTAAGATAGCCAAATTTAGAGTCCCATGTGAGAGTTCTACAAATTACAGATGCAACTACGTAGTATAATAATTTTTGTAGCATATGGTTTTTTGTAATATATAGGTAATGCTTCCATTACTTGCACTATCTGCCCGGATAAGTTGGTTAAGAAACACGACTTCAAACAGCATATGCAAATACATGCCGGGAAAACAGTTTACAACTGCCTCCTTTGCCACAAATCATATCCAATCAGGCGTAATCTGAAGCGACACATGCTGGTGCACACTGGCGAACGAAAACATCAATGCAAAATCTGCGGTTTCGCATTTGCACTCCAATCGACCTTGAATACACACATGGTCACCCATACTGGCGAAAAGCGCTACACTTGTTTAATTTGCAAAAGATCTTTTGCTTTGAAGTGGAATCTCACAAATCATGTAAATGTTTGTAAAGTTAAAAACCCAGGTGAGACAAAAATAACAACAATGACAGCTGCTAAGCTAATTGACTAGCTTGATCATGTATTGTAACATATATTTTTTGTAATACAGGTAATAATGTTGCTGCTTGCAATATCTGCCCGGATAAGTTCGTTAAAAGACATGACTTCAGACAGCACATCCGAGTACATAGCGGGAACACGGTATACAAATGCCTCCTTTGCCACCAATCTTTGATGAGACGAGCGTACCTACGGAGACACATGTTGGTGCACTTTGGCGAAAGGAAGCATAAATGTGACATTTGCAATTTTAAATTTAAAAACAAGCGCAACCTTAGGGAACATATGATGATACACATAGGCGAGAGACACGCCTGCCCTATATGCAATAAATCCTATACTACAAAGACGAATGTCCGAACACACATGTTAATTCACGGAGAGAAGAATTATAAATGTGACATTTGTGACTATAAAACTTTTTTTAAATTCGCTATTAAGAATCATATGCTCAAATCACACGGACTGAAAACTACGCCTGTGTAATTTGAAAACAATTGTTGAAAGGTTATATCATTGTACTAATACATGGCAAGTAATTTCAAAGAACATTTTGTCGGTGAAGGATTTGAAAGTACCAACTGCACCACGTGCTAGTGTCTTAATGTACCAACGTGGGAACGTTCAAAATTCTAAAGTCAAAAGTACCACCACTGTTTAAGCGTGGAGTTCTGACTTTTGGTATGTTTAGACATTAGCGCAAAGAGGTTTTTGGTACAACAAGACAAGACATCAGCCACGCGTGCAGTTGGTACTTTCAGATCCTTCGCCGACGATTTGTTAAATAAAAACTCGGTAAGGACTATGGATGATCAAATATCAACTGGGTGCTTGAGGAAATGCTCTTTTGTATTGCTTTGTTATTAGTTTAATTTTTCCAACTGTGAATGTTTTATGTCCACGAGTTTGTTGTTAATTGCTCAATAAAGCATAAATTCTGCATTATTATACTGGGTGTAATGGGAGCTTCGATTTTGTGCATATTAAGCCCTATGTATAGTTTCTCGCGTACTTCTGTGTTGCTTCACTTTTATCGCAAGAGAAATTTAACATAAACTACTTGCATTTATACTTTAATGCACAACTTACTCATACGTTATAGTATAAATGGTTTAATTTATTTTATATACACTCGGAGGAAAAATGTAAAATTATGTAAATATAATTATGTAAAATTGTATAAATTTACAGCAATTCATACATGGATATCATGCCGATGTACTGACAGATAGGAATTATTAATTCAATACTTGGGTTTTTTCGTGCAAAGCTTAGTTATCTGTTATCTTTTAAAATTTTATAACCCTTTGCCTGCAAAGTGAGCGTCAAAACGAGAGCAGTATTTAGGCAGCGTTACAGATACATACACATATTTCTAGTTTATAAGAAATGCCCAAGAATAATTCAAGTGGCGCAAATTTTCAAAAAGGGAATTTCCTCTTTGGATAATGGCAAATGGCACTAATGGCAGTGCCATTATCCAAAGAGGAAACGACAGAAGAACACAGAAACCCGCACCGTCCGACAGTTGACAGTGGCAGTAAGTTCAGAGTCAGAATGTAATCCGTGATTCGTTACCAAACAAACACATTTTTTTAAATCAATTTTGTATTGTACAGAAAATAACTGCTGTGGAATGACGATGCTAAATAAATTTCAACAATACACAAATAAAATTGCAGCGTCGCAACTACAAAATATTTGTTAACCATATGGAGTTTTAAGCTGATATCCGGAATCCATTTATCCCTTCATGATTATTCAGAAAACAATGTTTCTTTTCCTTCGTGTTTTATAATCAGAAAACAATGTTTTTAAGCAGGAGTAATACTTTTCGACAGTTAGTTTATTAAAGGCAATTTGCAATAGTTAAGCCCAAAATTGTTTGGTGAAACATGGCAAATAGAAGAAAAGCAAATTTACAACTACGCAACATCGATTCCTGTTTTGATTATTTGGGTACATGTAACTTAATTTTTAAATAATTAGCAAACTTAATTATCTTATTTAGGTTTTTAATTAGTGATGCCAAAATTTTTTACAAATAATAAATAATTAATCACTATAAAAAATTCATGTAAGTAACACAAAAAATTTGATACAACAGAATTTAACCCGTCAGACGACTTGGAATCATCCACTACTGTAAACGAGGAGAGGGAAGAAAAGCTAGCTTGCACAGTCTGTCCGGAGATTTTTGATTCCATTATCGCCTTCAAGAAGCACATTAGAATACACAGCGGGGAGAAGCTCTACGACTGCGAACATTGCCATGCAGATTTCAACAACTGTCATGAGCTGAAGAGGCACATGTTAGAGCACCATGACGAACTCAATTATAGATGTGATATGTGCGATTCTGAATTTAATTCAGAATCCAACCTTACGAATCACATGCTTACTCATACTGACAAAAAATATTACGCATGTTTAGTTTGCAATAAATCTTTTACTACCAAGAAGGACCTTACTAATCATCAGAATGATGCTCACAAAAAAGAAAAACAATCTGCAACGTCGAACGTAAAGACTCATTTGGAGATGCACGACAAAAAGGAAGATGATTCTCAAATAGTAATTCAGCCTGACTCTGGCTGTACTAAAAGCCCAGGTGAGCAGGTGAGTTTAATTAAAAATTTAATGTACAATTATAATTTTCATTATTGAAACATCTGTATTGAATTGGAAATATATTTTATGAACAGAGCATGTTTCAATTCCTTGTACTGTTTGCCCTGAAGCGCTGGTTAAAAGTCACGAGTACTCGAAGCACATCCAGACGAACGGCTGGAAAACATTATTTACAATTACAGATGAAAGTTGTAAAGTTGGACTGTAATATTTATTTTTTTGTTATATAGGTAAGCTTCCCAGTACTTGCAAGATCTGCCCGGATAAGTTTGTTGAAAGTCACGACGTCAAACAGCACATCGTCATGCGTAGAGGGAAAAGAGTTTACAAGTGCCTCCAATGCAATCAAACTTTGGCTAACAGATATTCCCTGAACACACATATGTCATTGCACTTTGGCTCAGAGAAGTATAAATGTGAAATTTGCTATTGTAAATTTAAAGAAGAGCGCAACCTTAAGGAACACATGATAACCCACAGCCAAACCTGCGCTATATGCCAAAAATCCTTTTCTACAACGGCCAGTGCTCGCCGACATATGCTGATGCACGGCGAAAAGAATTCTAAATGTGACATTTGTGGCTATACAACTTGTTTCAAAGGAGGCCTTAAGAAGCATTGGCTCAGGCACCATGGCGATAGAAACGACACCTGTGGAATTAGCAAAAAATCCTTTAAAAATAAACGCAGTGTAAGATTACATGCTAAGAACGTTCACCACGGGGCAGAAGACAAAGATTCCGGTCCAAAAAAACATGCATGCTATATTTGCAAAACAACCTTTGAAGAGAAATCGATTTTATATGAACATATAAAGTCTCTTCATAGTAAACAGGCTGACGAGGAAAATCCAGGGTCGGGCATCTCTTCCCCAATAGAAAAATTGGAAAACGTGGTTGTAAAGGAAGAATCTTAACTTGTATAGTATTCTCCGGAACGGTTAATAATAAGGGGAAATCTTTTTTATTATTATAGCTTATTTTCTATTGTTGTATTGTACAATGAAATAAAGTACGACATGTCAAACCATTCTAATGAAAATAAATGGGGCAATTTCTTAAATGCAAAATGATTTAAATAAAATTAATTGTAAATAGATGTTCTGTGAAAGAGAGATTAAGGGATAACATACATTTTAATAGAATTATCATTATCAAATATGGGTACATTTATTTTTGTTTAATATATAATTTGAACAATATAAAACTGCAAAAAACTTTTTAAAATATTTATAAACAATAAAGCAAGTTTTGCTTGAGCATTCTTCAGGTTGTTTTAACTTGTTTTTCTACATGTAAATTCGTTGTTCAATATTAATTAACATTCTCAAGTTTCTAATTGACATCGACAAAAACATTTAAAGCTCTTCGATTAAATCCTTCCAACCTTTTCAGACTGAGTATTGTTGATGGGTTAGGGTTCATCTATCACCATAAATAAGGAATGACAGCTTTTCTCGACTTGGGATAGTCCGGGAAGGTACGTTGGTACCATTTGTGGTTCATCGTACCAGAAACTACCTGTGTGCGTAAGAAAAATATTATAAAATTGAAAACGTCATAGTTTTGCAATTCCTAAAATAATTTTGGATAGACGCAGACTTGAATTCCAAACTAATTCTTTAAAATAGACCCTTACTTGATTGGTGAGGACCCATATAAAAACAGTGTTCCAAGTGGGATTGCCAAAAGCAAATACAACACACAAGGGTGCGTAGATTATTATTTCAGCCCAGTAGTTCGGACAGGACACTTTTTCGAATAGCCCACCACGGGGAATACGATGAGCTAATGTTTGAATTTGATCACCTAAACATAAGTACATATATAGTATGTATTTCACTTAATGTATACTAGATATGTATTGCACTTATGTACGTATAAGCAAATTTCCATTATAAAAGTCTTATAATTGTAATAAAGATGAAAAATTAGATAAAGCTACCTCTTCCTTTCCTTAATTCTGCGTATTGTTTATGGGCTCGGAACTGCTCAAAAGATCCGTAAATAAACAGGAATAAACCCCAAACATGAAATATATTTAAATTATGGAAGCTCACAGACCATTCATTGAGTGATACTGGAGATAAAATAGGATCACCAGAGAACCTAACGCTGTGTGTAATTATACACAAGGCAGATCCCGTATAATGCAAAAATGCCAACGCATAATGCAAGACGTTCATTTTAGTTCCAGAAAATACGCTGACAAGCCAGCATTCATAAAGTCTGCGGAGAACGTGCACCAAGAAAAGAAAGGATGCTAAAAGGGTTGTTGTACTGTCAGCTGCAATAACAAAGCAAGTTACAACTAATTATTGTTAAATTAAATCTAACAAATAATTTGGAATGTTAAAGTTAATAATAATTCATTATTATAATTATTATAATCATGATATCATGTGTACCTTTTAAGGCTCTATTGGGTCCTCCAAGGAAATTGATAATCCGACCTAACAGTGAATGAGCGGCTGCATGAGCAGGGTTCGGGTCTTTGTAAATGGTAATCAGATTAAAAAGTATAATACTTTGAAGAAGAACCGCGTATAAGTAAAAGTGTCCAAACCAACTGTAAAAATATAAGAAGTTTCAAATCATTGCTAACAATAAATTATTCATTTTTTATTTAACTGTTTAACGTTCACTTGCTAGTACACTGATCATTTAGTACAAGAATTCAGAAATTTTATAAATTCTTTATAAATAAGGTACCTTTTCGGAACTTCAATTCGCTTTACCATCCATGCTTTGCCCGGGGTTTTATTCGCTCGACCGTATCGAAAAATCTGAAGTAACCACGATGGTAGATAGTCGTCACCATAGTTAGTAAATACTCCCAAAACAAACATACCAACCGTCGCTGCCGCGAAAAATTGTTCCAAATAATTCATTTTTGCTGGACTGTCCAAAAGAATTTGTGCCTGTAGTATGTATATATAGTAAATTTATTTGCTAATGTTGAAATTCCTTCTCATTAAATTCGTGTGATTATGAGTTCTGTCGTCTATTCTGGCAACATATCGTTAACTTGTTTTCCGTTTCCACAGTGAGTTATTGAGTATTTTAGTGCAATATAAACCGTTATTTTTGCAAAAATGTTTTACAGTATTTGACATTTAATAGCTTTGGCTACCGCTACCAGAAACAATAAAATACAGAGCAGGAAAACGTATTTTAAATGATCGCGGGGATGCTCAAGGATATCAGCAACTGCAAACGAGACGGTCACCCGATATGTCGGATTCAATTTAGCCGACAATTGCCGAGGTGTCCTTTAATATACCGACACTTTTCAGTCGACATTTCCAACAAATCTTCAAAATACCCGACAATTTTTAGCTTACCCGACACACCGACATTCAATTTGGCCGAAAATATGGCGGACATTATAATGTTGGGTACATTTCTTCATTTTTTTTGGCGGACATGTCGGGTTCAATTGAGCCGACAAATAATTCCCGACCCTTCAAATCAGCCGATATGCAAGATTTGTTCAAGTTGACCCACATACTTCTCAATTTTCAATCCAACCGACATCCCGACAAAAATGTCAGGTAGATTGAAATTGAAGGACACTTCCGTATTTGTCGGCTAAACTGAATCCGACATGTCGGGTAGTCAGTGGCCAAGGATATCTGGTTTATTTGCACAAAAATAGCTTCTCCCTTTTGAAAGGCCTTCCCCGTTTCCACGAATCCATGCAAAATTTTGAAAGCCATCGCTATCAGTGACAGCGGTTTCAGTAATTCATCATTTATCCGTCACGTTGGCGGTTTGCGGCAAATATAACCCAAATTAAATTTCCCGTACCTCAATTATGTGTAATTTTCCATTTAAAAAAAATAAATTTGTCGTCCCGAAAGCATAAAACTTACTACATCATTGCCAGTGAAGTTTTTTAACAGCTGAAAGACTTTTTAAGTTACAAACAAATGGACATATCGCTCCTCAAGGTTAAGGTGGTATAACTCCAAATTTCTTAAATGCAAGATGGTATAACCACCATCATATTGATGTAAAGTGGTATAACCCCAATTTTGCATTTAAAAAGCATTGGAACAGAAAACTTCCATCCAGAAGCATTTAAATTTTCCGTGTAAGATGGTATAACCACCAAAAATCTGTTTTAATTTTTGATTTATGCAGCATAACATATGTACATTATAGAGAATCCTTGCCAAAAGTTAACATTCAATACTTTTGGCGGCACGGTACGAAGTAATGAAACCGGAATCATTTTGCATTCGAATTAGTTTATTTTATATTTATACATAACATTATCTTTGATTGTTTATTTGTAAGAATATTTTAACTAAATAAAAAAAAATGTATAAAGACCAAAATAAAACTCATCCGCAACCTCATCAGAAAAATAATAAATAAATAATAATAAAAAAATATACAATAATAAAAAATACTAATGAATATCTCCCGGAATCAAGATTTCAAAAAGTGGGAACCCTAAGTAAAGATATCCGCGTGACACTACTTTTTGATAGCGATACCGCAATAACGGCTGAGAATAACGCAGTGGTATGAATTTTGCACTACTAGTAACGTAACGTAGTGCAACGGCGAGGGGGGGGGGAATTATCCGACAATTTTAACGGCAAATAATGCTAAATAACGGGATAATAACGGTATGGACAAATTAATTCAAACAGTTTCTTATTTAACCAAAAATGTCTTCAGAAATTGTTTTTTGTATAAAATACACAATATATACACACATGTTGCCAGAGAAATATTCTATTAGATAGCAAAAATTTAAAATCTGTGGTAGCTGGTAGCACTAAAGTGATCTTTTAAAATAACAATAACCGTAGTGTAACGCTGGAGAAAATGGATTAGAGAAACGTAACGGACAAAAGTGGTGCGCCACCAACTTATACAGTAACGGAACAATAAATAATGTCATTAATTGACGTTAACTTTAAGAAAGTAATGTAGTAAACTGTAAAGGAACAGAACGACAGATGTACATCTCTGAAACAGAAACGTTCTATTTTCCAAGATATGACCAAGAATAATTCAAAGTGGCGCAAATTTTCAAACATGGAATTTCCTCTCAGGATCCACCAGCCAGAACAGAAGAACCGAAATCCACCGTCAGAAGTGATAGTTAGTACATAAGTTCAGTGCGAGTCCGTGCTTCACTACAAAACAAACAAATTTTATAAATTTTTATGTTTTTCATTGTACAGCAAATAACTGCGGTGGAATGACGACGCGAATAAATTTCAACAATAAACAAATAACATGGCAGCGTCACAGCTACAAAATATTTGTAATCTATACGGAGTTTTAAGCTGATATCCGCAATCCATTTACCCTTTCGTGTTTAATGAGGAAACAATATTTTTAAGCGCGAGTGATAATTTTGGACAGTTAGTTTATTAAACGCAATTTGCAATTATTTAGCGTAAAATTAATTTGTGAAACATGGCAAATAGAAGAAAAGCAAATCTACAACTACGGAACATCGATTCCTGTTCAGATTATTTGGGTACATGTAACTCAATTTTTAAATTAACAAATGTAATTATCGTATTCAGGTTTTTAATTAGTGATACCAAAATTGGTTACAATTAATAAATACTCATAGATCACTATATACAATTCATGTAAGTAATACAAATTTGACGTAACAGAATTTAACCCGGCTGACGTCTTGGAATCTTCCACTACTTTAAACGTGGGGACGGAAGAAAAGCTAGCTTGTACAGTCTGTCCGGAGAGATTTGATTCGATTATCGCCTTCAAGAAGCACATTAGAATACACAGCGGGGAAAAGCTTTACGACTGCGACCATTGCCATGCGGCTTTTAGCAACAGTCAGGGACTGAAGAGACACATGTTGGTGCACACTGACGGGCGATACCCTAGATGTGAAATATGCCATTCTGAATTTAATTCAGAATCCAACCTTACAAACCACATGCTTACTCATACTGTCAAAAAATATTACGCATGCTTAGTTTGCAACCAATCTTTTACTACTGAGCGTAGCCTAACGAATCATCACAATGATGCTCACAAACAAGGGAAACTTGCTACAACGGCGAAGATCCATTTGGAGATGCACGACAAAAAGGACGATAATTCTCAAACTGTGATTCAGCCGGACTCTGACTGTCCTAAAAGCACAGGTGAGCAGCAAAGCTTAATGTAACGTATGATCAACCCTAAATATCATAATTTTAACTATGTTTTGATTTTATGATATTTTTATAAATAGAATCTGTTTCAAATCCTTGTACTGTCTGCCCTCAAGCGTTGGTTAAAAGTCACGAGTTCTTGAAGCACGTCGAAACGAACGGTGGGAAAACATTTTTAAACTGCCTTCTCTGCCATAAACGTTTTAAAAACCGACGTGTTCTACTGAAGCAACACATGGTGGTGCACACTGGCGAACGAAAACATAAATGTGGAATCTGCGGTTCCGGATTTGTTTTTAGAAAATCTCTTGTTACCCACATGGTCAGACATACAGGCGAAAAACCCTACACCTGTTTTGCCTGCAAAAGATCGTTTAGTACGAAGTGGTATTTACAAAACCATCGGAAGAAAGTTCACAGAAATGACAACATTGACAAGGACAACATTACTTGCAAGATCTGTCCAAATAAGTTCGTTAAAAGTCACGACTTCACACTGCACATCCTAATGCACAGCGAGAAAACATTTTACAAATGCCTCCTCTGCGATCAAACTTTGAAATCCAAATGTTCCCTGACTAAACATATGTTGGTACATTTTGGCGTACATAAGTATAAATGTGACATTTGCTCTACAACTTGCTCTAAACAAAAGGGCAAACTTAGGGAACATATGAAAGTCCACACAGGCGAAAGCCCAACCTGCGCTATATGCAATAAAACCTTTTCTACAAAGGATTATTTGGGCCGACACATGTTGATCCACCAGAGAATTTATAAATGTGAAATTTGCTATGCTAAATTTAAACGAAAGGGAAACCTTAGGGAACATATGATAACCCATACAGACAATAGACACACTTGCGCTATATGCAATAAATCCTTTTGTTCAAAGGCTTATTTGGTAAAACACATTTTGATCCACAACCGAAAAAATTATAAATGTGACGTGTGCGAATTTAAATCGCATTTCAAAGGGGATCTTAAGGCGCATATGCTCAAACACAATGATAAAAGAAATGACACCGGTGGAATTAGTAAAAGCTCCTTTGAAAATAGACGCAGTGCAAGATTGCATGCTAAGAACGTTCACCACGGGACAGAAGACAAAGATTCCGGTCCAAAACCACATGCATGCTATATTTGCAAAAACTCCTTTGAAGAGGAATGGATTTTATATGAACATATCAAGTCTCTTCATAGTGAACAGACTGACGAGGAAAATCCAGGGCCGGACTTCATTTCTGCAACTGAAAAATTGGAAGCTGTGGTTGTAAAGGAAGAATCTTAGCCAGCAAAAGTCTCCCCTGAACCTTCACAAGAACTAAATGTGACATTTGATATTTATACATTTAACTTTACATTGGTCCTAAGAACACATATGATTACCAACAAGGGAAAATTCATTATGTAGATATTCGTCTTTTTATTATAATAGCTGTACACATATTTTCTATTATTGTAATTGTATAATGGAATAAATCGTTTAATACAAAATGCCAAAACACTCTAATGAAAATAAATAAAAAATTTTCTTGAATGCGAAAGAATTTAAATACAATAGATTGTAAATCTAGAGTTTGTGAAAGAGAGATTACTGGGGTTTTGTAAAGATTTTATTTTTACTTGTAGAAGCAAATCGACCGCGAAAACGATGCGCTTCCTTTAAAGTTTGAAAATCTGTAAAATTTGGCACAATTAAAAAAATTTAATATACCAAACATTATTTTACATATTTATCGTTTGATACCATATAAGTATAAAATGAGAAATCATTAAATCGTAGGTGGAGATGCAAAGCGGGCATGTCAACGTGAACCTAAATGCAATACGAGATATCGACCGTAAAAGTGCAAGATGTGTGTTCCGTTTAAATTGCATATTAAAAACTGAAAACGGAGGGAAGCTTGTGTTTAAAATTTTAACTGCACGGCATTTGTAAGAAATAGGAAATATTAGAGTTAGTCCATTTTGCCCTTATAATGATGGTGGATGTTTATCCTATCACTTAGCAGCTTTGGAAGCACATGGAGTATAAAGATAGCACACTTTGCATCCACTCTACACCGAAAGAGATGCAGATAGTTGTCAATAATTATTTCTTACCTTACGATCCAAAATTCCAAATGATAATTTAATATTATCATTTGGAATTTTTGGATCGTCGTCGACGTTGTTGGAAGTTTGGAGTCAGATTTGGACGTTTGGCCAAGGATATGAGAAAACGGCGCAATAATTTAAAAGTGAACGAAGTCAAACTGTCATCAAATCATCAAGAAAGATCAAACCACCATAAAATGTTTTTACAATGACTAAAAGCTGAAAAATAATTAAAACGAATAAATAAAATAATAAAAATAAATTAATTTAATTCGTTCTTTTACGAACGAATTAAAAAATACTTAAATTTAATTTAATATTTTCCTAGAATGTATCCATTCCATTAGACTGTTTTCATATTGGCGAAGATAATAAAATGATAAAGGAGAGTCAACAACATCATTTAACAAAATTGACATTTTTTATTTAATAATATTAGCAATAATTAACATAAAATTATGGATGCGGGTTCATAGTTCTCTCAACCGGTTATCAATATTCAGCGAGTAAGTGTAAAGACAGATTCTTTAGAAAAAAATAATTTTCTTAGTATTTACGTACGATTACCATTAGCTTATAGTTTTACAATATAAGAATTGTCATAAATAATTATAGAAAAGAAATTGATTTTCGTAAATCATTTTTATTTGAATTAATTAACATCCTGCTATTATTATTCCAAGGAAATGGAACCTGTGACGACTGTCAAGACAGAAAATGTCTTCCTTTGCACGATTTGCCCGGAAAGTTTTGACTCCATAAACGCCTTCAAGAAGCACATCCGAGTCCACAGCGGGGAAAAGCTCTACGACTGTGACCATTGCGATGCCACTTTTGCCAAAACTCAGGGGCTGAAAAGACACATGGTGGTGCACACGGGCGAGCGAAATCATGAGTGTGAAATCTGCGGTTTCAAATTTAAATTACAAATCACCCTTAACAAACATAAACTGGTCCACACGGGTCACAAACGCTTTACTTGTTTAATATGCCAAAAATCCTACACAGACAGATTCCACCTTGTCGGACATCTTAAATCCGCTCACGGCACTGATGATCCTTCCCAAATGAATATTTACTCGGGCTACCTCAAATGCAAAATTTGCGGCTTAGCTTGTAAAAATAGTCAAGATTTGAAGTCACACCGACTTACCCACGGCATTCTACCCTACAAATGTTCAGAATGTGGAAAGAATTGCATGACCCCAAGCGCTTTAGGAAAACATGCGAAAACTCACACAAGAAGTAAAGAATGTGAAATATGTGGTTCGAAATTTAAACTAAAATCAGATTTTAAAACACATATGCAGACTCACGGAGCCGGAAAAGCCTTTGGATGTTCAATTTGCAATAAATCCTTTACTGAAAAGAAAAACGTAGAAAAACATTTGATGAAAATGCACAATTCTGAAGATTCTGGTCAGATCTGTAAAAACTCAGAAATTGTGCGGAAAAAATTAAAAACATACAAATGCGAGTTTTGCGATTTGACATTAAATAATAAAAACAAAATGAAGAAACATATGGCAGACCATGCTAAAGCCCCTTGCAATTGCACAATCTGCCCGGAAACGTTTGAAGAAATTAATGAATTCAAGAAACACATCCGGATCCACAGCGGGGAAAAGCGGGCAAGTCTAAATTACTGAACTCTGAACTCTGAACTCTGAACAAACAGTCTAATTTACTGAACTCTGAACACATTCCACTGAACTCTGAACAGGGTCTA